>MU106851.1:36084-82095 GCA_012274485.2 Sinapis alba | reverse complement strand
TGGATGTGGAATCCCCGCCTTCTAAGCTCAAACACCTTCTACATCTTTAGGTTTTCGACTGCTAAAATATAGATAAGATTTTCGACGGATGCCAAATAAGTCTGTGTTGCATCCACATCAGACCGTAACTGAAAAAACTCATCCCGTCTCTGGGATAATATGATGTTGCCTTTGGGACATCATTAACAAATCATATTCAAGACATTTGGTCTTTTCTAGGGATCACCATGAAAATAAAAGAAAATAATTAATTTAAATAATATTAAATTATTAAATAATATAAAATAATTAAAATAATAGATCAAAATATTTTAAAATATTATTGTGTATCTCCTAGAAAAGCTTGTCCACTTTTTGTCTGGACAACATGATGGGCAAACCATCCGGAAACTAATGGTTCAGTTGCGTCTAGTGCTCTTCAATTCGAGCAGCTACGTCGTTGTAGATTTGTTCTGATGTAGGTTCCACAAAACCCTCACCACGGTTTATGTGTATCTTCTCGAAAAACTCCTTAAGAGATGATAGTGTGTGTCTTCTTGGTCAACATAGATCGAAGTAGAAAAAAAATAAAGCAAAAAAAAAAAAAAATCAAAATCACTTACAATCTCTATACATGTATTGGCGTGTGGTGTTTTTTCCCAGTAGGGTAATCATCGAAAAATTATCATACACACTGCAGGGCGACTCAGACCGAGTGGGGGTTATTCCAGTACCAGATGAACCCATCCCATACTTTTTTTGTGATGCTGGTCAGTTTCACATCATAATCCTTCAACTCCTAAAGGTCTTTCCGGTCCGAGACGGTGTTTGCTAAGCGGACCTTCACCATAGCAACAAATGCCGCCTTCATCTTCTTGTTGATAGCTTTGGACCAATTCCATTTTTTCTGAAACAAAGAAAAATAAAAAAAACAGTATTAGAATAATTAACAAAAACAAGGAAAAATTAGAAAGTTATTGCAAAACATTTGAACCATGTGGTCCTAATGTGCTCTAGTGTCAGGGTCCAATTCAGATGCGCCTCAACAAAATAGCTTTTAATCGTGTTAGAAACGTTCTGTGACACTGTTAAGTCAAACCTAAAATAATAACAACTTGTTGGAGAAGTTAATATTTTAAATCTAATAATCTATATCATAAAAGTCATAAAAATGAGGTAACAAAAAGTTCATGGCGGTCGATTGGAGTCCAAGACATCTAACTTTTTCGTCCCGGCTGGGCGATAAGATCTTCGACGGTGTATAAAGTATAAGATGCACCTGGAGGCACCTTCAAGTGAGGATAAACTCCGGCCGCATGGGAAGGGGGCGCATCGTCTGCATCAGAGGGAGGAGGTACCAGTGCTGGAATGGGAGCAACCGAAGGTACATAAAGAGGAGGCATCCTGGAAGCTCTCTGATAAGACTGAGAGTCCGAGACTGCATCCAGAACCGAAGAAACCCAACTGAACTAGATGTCCCAATATGGCATGTGCCGAACATTAAAAATTAATTAAATAAAAAAGAAAAAAGTAAATTTCTTCCAGATCCCATGTTTTCAGTTTACGACGAATTTATCAGGTCCCTCGTTTTTAGGTTACAACAAGATTATGACGAATTTCAATTGACGAATTTACCATATCCCGTTTTTCAAACTTACAACAAATCTTAAATTACGACGAATTTAATAGGTCCCGCATTAATGTGATACAACAAGTTTATGAGGGTTCTTATATACGACAAATTCATCAGATCTCTCGTTTTTGTATTATGAAAACTCATGAGGTTTGTATATGAATTCCTAAAAACCAAATCCCTAAACCCCAACTCTTTTAACATTATCTCATAAACTCCTATTTTCTCTTAACCCCAAGTTCGTTAACATGATTTCCTAATTCTGAATTCATATCAAAGTAGTTATCATAATCAGATAACATATACATATGCATTAAGTCTGAAAATTCATTTATATTTGAAAACAAATTATATTATTCAAATGCTTCATGGATCGCTTGTATAGATATTTTCATGTTCACCAAGTAATGCCTTGTACGGATGGTGGGCTATGAAATGTTCCATAACATCAAAAATGCCGGAAGAGATATCTTTCCCAAGTTACACAATAAGATCGAAATGCTTTCATGAAGTTGGTGGATCACATCTTCATTCAAAGTACGGGTGCTTAGATCTCTCAAAAATGCTATATTGCAAAAATAAACCTGTAAATTGTTATATTTAGTTATTAATTATGAAAAAATAATTAATAAAATTAATTAATACATAATATTTAATTGCAACTGCTTTAGAGCACGTTTATCGACGTATCTTACTGTCGTTTCTAAGCATTAATCACAATTAAAAAAATGAAAAAGGAGAAAACACTAAAGCTCGTCCCTTAATTAAGAGCATTAACATACGTCTCTTAAATGCTACGTGTCAAAGAAACAAGGAAGATCAAAAGCACAGAGGATACCAAAACACAGAATTACACGTTCTCCATGTGAATTTATATAACAAATTTATGAACTGATTGACCTTCGGTCCAATAAAAATAAATTAACTTCATTTATTCTTATTTCATTGCAATATAAATTCTGTAAAGTTTGATTATGAGAGGTATCATATTCTGTTAAAAATCTTGCCCTTTTCTAGGATAAAATTAAAATTAAGAAAAAAATTGAGAGCATGTATCATACTTTATAATATGATAGTAGAAAATGAATAAAATGGATATATTCAGT
This sequence comes from Sinapis alba, assembly GCA_012274485.2. Taxonomy (NCBI): domain Eukaryota; kingdom Viridiplantae; phylum Streptophyta; class Magnoliopsida; order Brassicales; family Brassicaceae; genus Sinapis; species Sinapis alba. The sequence continues at coordinate 79,377 of MU106851.1, read as the reverse complement.
TTAACATTTCCGAGTTCTAATAAATAGAAAACAACAGAAATTCACATGTCGATCTCACATATTCTACATATATCCTTACAAATAACATCAATCAGANAGAAAAAAATTGAGAGCATGTATCATACTTTATAATATGATAGTAGAAAATGAATAAAATGGATATATTCAGTTTAACATTTCCGAGTTCTAATAAATAGAAAACAACAGAAATTCACATGTCGATCTCACATATTCTACATATATCCTTACAAATAACATCAATCAGATGGGTGTTAGAACAAGAATTCATAATAAACAAGTGCATCAACAACTAAAAGGTAATTTGGTTGAACATATATGACGTAAATTTGTATGTGATCAAGATAACAACTAAGCTTGATGTCTCTTTCAAATTATTATCATTTATTTTAATAATTTTCATTTTAATGTTTTATGTTTGTATTTTAAAATCTATATTTAAAATGTTATGTTTGACTTTGTTTTATTTAATAAATAAATTTTATCTTTTTTAAAAGTTTTATATTTAAAAATAAATTTAATATTTTTTTATTATTAAAAACCTTAATTAAGAAACTACCAATAAACTACTATAATTAAGTGTCTCTTAACCAAATCTCTTAGCTTAATTTAATAGTTAAAAATTCATTAAGAACCACTTAAAAGTTTTAGCAATAAACATGCTCTTATATATATTTGAGTGGGAGTACGGTGGATTCAAAACTTAGATATGAAATAAGTTACCTGTTGGAAGAGCTCAGTTACTTGAAGAGTATGGCTTAAGACTTTTCTTGTTTTCATTACCCTGAGAATGGCTGCATCAATCTGTGAATTGGATCATTGGAAGAAAAAAACAAAGTCATATGATTAAAACTTCTCTAGTGTTAAAGGGAACAATGTTTTAAATTTTAAGGAATTCACAAATGGCAATGGGTTATACATACCATAAAATTCAAGAAAGGGCCCGTTTGTTTCACCATCTGTCATCTCCATCTAGATGATCCATTTATATGATCTATCTAGATGATCCATCCAGATTTTATAGGATTGTTTGTTTATTCATCCAAATAGTTCATCTAGATGAATCATCTAAATGAACTTATGTTTGTTTCTTTATTTTCATTTCCATCCAAATGAGTTTAGTAAACAAATTACTAATATATCATTATTTTGATTTAATCATATGTTTGATATTAATTTTAATTTTATTGAATAGTTTAAAATATAATTATTTTAAAATATAATTTTGACAGAAAATAAAATGTTGCACTTTTAGCAGAAAAATACATATTCACAATTTTCACAAAAAATTGATTTTACGATTTTATCGAGAAAATGTATTTTTGCAGTTTGGACAAAAAAAATATATATTTGTGATTTTGCGTTTATGGCAAGAAAATGCTTTTTGCGGTTTTAACGAAAAATACGTTTTTGCGGTTTTTGCGTTTTGGCGGGAAATTGTATTTTTGCGGAAAAATGCATTTTTGCAAGAAAATGTGTTTTTGGGGTTTTGGCGGGAAAATGCGTTTTTGCAGTTTTGGCAAGAAAATCCACTTTTGCGGTTTTAGCGGGAAAATGCATATTTTGCAGGAAAATGCATTTTTGCGAGAAAATGCATTTTGCGGAAAAATGTATTTTTGCGGTTTTTGCGGGAAATGCGTTTTTGTGATTTTATCATTTTTTTATGAATTACAAAATAATATTATGTTTAAGTTTGTAATTTGTAAATTATATTAGGGGTATAATAGACTTTATAACATTTTGACAGAACCATCTCCATCTAGATGGTTCAATTTGGATCATCTAGCTGATTTTCAAAATTAAGCCTAAATTTTTAAAACTCATCACAGATGAACCATCTAGATAATTTGTACTATTAATGCCTAAACAAACAAAACTCTCATCTCCATCCAGATGAGTCATCTGGATGGTGAAACAAACATGCCCAAAGTATATGAAGTGAGGGAGGGAGGGAGGGAGATACCAAACTTTTATCTTAATGCGATACAGACAAGCTGTAGATTTTCCACCGAAAACAAACTCGTAACCATCCTCTACATATTTTCCTTTTGGCGTCTACAAAGAAATTAATAAGTGTCTGCAGCAGTAGAAAATACAGTTACAGAGTCTCGGCTTTATTAGGACACGAATTTTTCCAAATGCAAGTGACTGCAAGGTCCTTCTCAGTTCCTTGTCTTCAAAGCTGAGTTTTTGTGCATCGTAAAATAACATCAACACAACGGTTTGATACATCAAAAGACAAGGACCCGTAAGCATTTTATTCACACTACAACCCCTATGCGTTCTATATGGTTTCAGACACGTCACGAGAACTGTTCTCTACCGAAGTTCGATGTTGCAGCATTGTTGTAGGATAAGACTGGACCCCGCTCTTTCGTGTCTCGCAAGTCAAAGCTCACTTTGATTCGTAACCTAGTGCTGCGAGTTCAGGCGAAGTACATGGGCCTTTATAGGGTAAAGAGGAGACCAATGCATAAACTGCAGACGATCTTCAGTTCATTCACTACAGACTTTCACCTTAAATCCGCACAGTCTACAAGACTCCACTCCCACCTGAGATGCTAGTGACCCTGGGAGTGAAGTTTGTTGATATGTTGGTGGAAAGCAAGTTCGAAGGTCTCAAGCAAAGTAACAGAAAGACAGAGCATATAACACAAAGAGATCGATGAGAGAGTGGCCTTCGATGAGCAATTACTTCCTAAAATGAGAGAGTTTCATTACACTTTTCCGCCGACAGATCAGGATCTAGGCGCTGAAGTGGTGGTTCTTCGACTTCAGATGCAGCTCAAAGGCAGAGCGAGGATGACTTTGTTTATGGTTTCACTCTAAATCATACTTCTGACATTCACATGAAGTCTCTTTTGTGTCCATAAACTGGTGAGTATAACTTGACACCACCACCATTTGATGATACACTGCATGAGCAGTTTGTTTGGTCTGCAGAATCGAAGGTCAATATGTTGAAGATAATCAGCAGATCTTGGGAGCAATCGTGAAGATTAGATGTCCGCTTCCTCCTTGCTGCTGCTGCTGCGCACCACATCCTTCTAAGGCTGGAGATATTCTCGACTTTACTGGACGCGGGAATACTGAGACTGCAGAGAACACATAGTCAGATGAGGATTGTGGATCACGGCTCCCTAGGCGTATACAAGCACCAAGGCAGAGTAGGAGATGTAGTTCCAATGACCATCCATGAGTAGTAGAACATATCAGTGCTCTGTCCAACCAAAGACTGTAAGGCCGCAGTGATGTGTTCTTCACACTCCTTTTCAATAAAGTGGTACAGTTTCTCTAGCTTAAGCTTAAGCAAGCAAAGGTTATTGAGCTTGATGACGAGTTTCTTAGTTGGTTTTGTTTTTGAAGAGTAGCCTTTTGATTTCGCGGCGGATCTTCCTCCATCAACGCTAACTAAACCAAATTTCAATACCATAGGATTCATTCACTAAAGCCCAAATAAAATGGTTAGACCCAATTTTTATTTTTATTTTCTGATTTCGACCCAATACTTATGTTCTTATATATGAGGTCGGAGCTGTTAATTATTTTCGTTGGTACTTTTCCCAATTTTTATATTTTGCATTTTCCTGTGTCATGTTGTGGTAAAAGCTTCAGCATATGTCTCGTGTTTATTACTTAAATCTTAACTAGGTGTTTGCCCGCAATTTCACGGATGATAATATTATCTTATATCTTCATATATATTAATTGAGAAGTCATTTTTGTGTTTTTAAATAATTTAAGAGACTTTTATCAAATTATTTTGTAGGCCAACATTAAAAAATGTTTTTAAATAATTTCAAAATCCTTACAAAACAATTTATAAATCTTGTGTGGGTGTTAAAAAACATAAAATTTATTATTATGCCTTATATACAAATCTAATTATTTTCATCTAAGAATATACAAATATTATTATTATTTCTATAAATCATATTAAAATATTTTAAATAGTTATAAATAAATAATATATAAAAACAAAAAAATTGATGAAACATTATATATTCTTTCTATAATTATACAATTAGTTACCATAAATTATTACTTGTAATATGACCTTGTGTTTTTTGGTAACTTGTATTAATTGGTTTTAGAGTTTCCTTTTATTTTTAGATTTGATTAAAATAAATATTTAATAAAAGTTATCAACCAATCAAATTATAACAATTTCTTGAAACTTCACCTATGAGCGACACGTCAGCAGAAGTGACTTCTCATTTAATATATAGGAGGATAATTTCTGAACTTTAGTGTGAAAATCTTCATATATTACGTCGGGATATGATTATTCATTACTCCCTCGTTTCACAAAGAGTGTCATTTAGACACATTTCACGCATATTAATAAAATAATAAAATATACTAATATACTCTTATTTATTATACAATTATTTAAATGAAAATAATTTATCTAATTATTTATTGGTTATTTAAAAGGGTAAGAAAGAGATTTAATGAGAAAAATTGTATTGGAAATACAAAATGACACTTTTTTTGAAACAAAATTAAAAAGCTAAAATGACATTCTTTATGAAACAGAGGGAGTATTTTCCGTTTTATCTTGAACTGAGTCTTCTTTGGAAATGACAGTAAACCATATAATCACTTAATCAGGCTATTAATGGATCATGGGTTAACAAACTGAACTTTGAGACCATATTAAATTTGATGGACTTTCACCTTAAAATTAATTAACAAATAAATAATTTGACTCATTTCTTCTATATAGTATCCCAATTCTCATCATATTTTAAAATGAGAAAAGAACCATTAAAACCTTGAACTTTCAAATTAAAGCCAAAAAAACCTTCAACTCGTGTTTGAGCCAAAAAAATCTCCAACTTTTAAATATTGGTCATTTTAACTCTCATATTTTGTTGACTCGGCCATTTGAGAAACATGAATAGTCAACTAATAAAACCGATTAAAAAATAAACGTTTGTTAACTTTCTAAACGACATCATTTTAAAAACTGGTTAAACCATTGATCAAACGACGTCTTTTTGTTTCTATAAACACTTAAATCATCTGTTTCGTGAAACCATAACTCCAAATCAATTTCATCTTTTTCACTGTGCTTTCACGAAAGAGATGTTTTAAGTGTTTACAAAAGCAAAAAGACATCGTTTGATCAATATTTTAATCAATTTTTAAAATGATATCGTTTAGAGAGTTAACAAATGTTTATTTTTAATCGGTTTTATTAATTGACTATTCAAGTTTCTTATATGGCCGAGTCAACAAAATATGAGAGTTAAAATGACCAATATTTAAAAGTTGGAGATTTTTTTGGCTCAAACACGAGTTGAAGGTTTTTTTTGCTTTAATTTGAAAGTTCAAGGTTTTAATAATTGTTTTCTCATTTTAAAATACGATACCGATTACCTAGCACAAACTATACAGCCTATGAGTCTAATAGCGAATACAAACCATTATATTTTTAAAACGACCAAGTAAGTTAATAGTCTAGTAATTTTGTGATAGTATTAATGAGTTACTATCCAAAATCAAAAACCAACACAATATAAATAACATAAAGTTTATGAAAACAAAACCAGTGACATCTTTTTTTAGGACAGTTAACTAGTTGACCATAATATTTTTTTTAACACAAACAGAAACAAAACAAAACAAATTTTTTGTAAACTTTTCTTTTTTTTTGCAAACTATGTTCTGTAAACCTTTTTTTTTGACAAAGCATGTTCTAACTTAAAACAGAACATGTGTTCTTTTACCAGAATACGCATCATGTCTAGAACTTCCGGAATGATTTTAACAAAAAAAAATGTATACGCAAGCAGAAAACACACATATACACATCTTCTGCAAATATAAAAAAGAAGCCTTAACAATAAGTTCAAACAGCATCAAACGAAAATATTCATGGTGTTATTTTTTCGGTAGGTTTGACCTCCATTTGAGAACTATATTGTCGGTTCATTACTTGTTTAGTTGTTTATATATGATTTTTAATTTTTATGACGTTTACTTTAGTTGCTTGTATTTTCACTAATGTCGGCAAAAAAATGTCTTTCTTTTAAGTTTTTGGCGGAAAGAGAAGTCTTCCCTTTTTGGGGATCTCCTTTTGTGATGCGAATCGTCGCATATTATATACATATGCAAAAACGTGAATCCACACACACATACAATTCCCTTTTAAAAGTCAAGCCATGTGCCAAAAAAGTGATGGAAATGTCTAAAAATTGTACTAGAATATCCATTGGATAACAATGAAGAGAAAGATGGTTCTAAGAAGTGACTAAAGAAACATATACACAACCATAAGAGCATGTTTAAGGGTTTCTTAAGGAGGGGCTCTTAGCGGGATTTAAGAGACGGTCTCTTAATTTTTATTTAAAAAAATTAAGAGACGTCTCTTAAATAAGAGATTTAAGAGACGTCTCTTAACTTTTTTAGTTAAAAGCTAAGAGACCGTCTCTTAAATTCCGCTAAGAGACTTTCCCTAAGAGACCCCCATTAAACATGCTCTAGATACGAAGGCTTAATATTTATTAACAAGCTTATGAAATTACAGTATAATGGAGATCACTCTCGAATCTCGGTACTCTATTTTGTTAATCCTCATCAGTTCTCACCAATTTTTTTGTAGTCGAACCAAAAGGTGAAACCATCTTCTAATAAATTTACACTTTTCATCTTCTTAAATCTATATTTTTACAAGAGAAATATCTTAGAATAATCTTAATTTTTTTTTCATCACAAAAATAGTTTCTAAAGAAAAAATGATCAAAATATTTTATTAAATAGGTAAATAAACACTTCTACAACTAGAGTTAAGTAATTTAGATTTAAAGTTTAGAATTAAAAAGTTGAGTTTGAAATTTAGGATCTTAAATTTCAAAAAATAAAAAATTAAAATTAAAATTAAAATTTTAAAAACAAAAAGAATTTTTTCCTTTTTAATGTTATTTTTGCGACAAAAACTGAAAAATAAGTTATTTTAGAAAACTGTGCGGAATACTGTAACTATTAACAAACCAGTATCGTAAACTAGAGCTGTGATTAAAATAAATCTAAAAGGAGAAAGGAAGAAAATGACGCACATGCATGCAACACAGCACTTTCTTTTTTTTGTAACTTGCAACACAACATGTTGGATTTGTCATTTTAGAATCGTCTCCCATCTTCTTTTTCATTATGATAACAAACGTGTAATAGGTCATTTTCTGTAAAACGTTACACCGATTCAACATTGTGATTTTTTCAATCGAATATATATATGAAACGTCGTTGTATGCTTAATTAGTATATTTTTAATCATTTTTGGCTAAAAGGAAGTTACACGGTATAGAATTCTATGAATTGTAAATGCCTCAAAGCTTATATTATGACATAAGACAAGACGACAACTACACCAACCGTATATAAGCAGATTCAAATATAAAATGTGAACTTCAATATAAATTTCCACTGTCTTACGTGTCTTATCCATTAATGTCGCACCCAAATTTACATACTTTATATAAAAATATTCAGAAATTCTCATTTTGTTGTCGTTTATACCAAAAGAAGGTGGAGGAAAAGGAGAAACATACACATAGATTAAGGCCCTTTTTACGTATGCGCGTCATAAATGAAAAACACTTTGAGTAGTATAATTGAAAAGTTAATTTAAATTAGTAAAAGGAAAAAAAAGCACACGTAAAAGCTTTTATCCATGCATGCACATTGTTTACTGGTTATCGAGAAAGCAGTATCGGCGAAGGATAAGACCTTAACTTTCTTACTCGCATCATAAAGTTTTTCTTCTTCTTATGCAAGAGTGTTGTCTCTTAATCCTTATCCATTATCCACAAAATTCAATTTTGTAGGCAACTTTATGAAAGAAAAAAAAATCTAAATGCTTACACCATTTTGACTCGTTTTAATGCATAGGAATGGCCCACGATATCTATTCTTTTAAAATGACGTAAGATTAAATTATTTTCGCTAATGTATGAAGCCAATGTATATTATGTAAATATCTTGGTAAGACGTAGCTAGTTATAGACTATGTATATGAAAAAAATGTATGGGGCTGAAAAGAATGCATGAACACTTTATATATCTAATTATTTTCACTTTTTGACATTCATTTTTTTTTTTACTAAAAGTATAAAAAACATGTCCTTCCAGTCTACCTAGATTGTTCAGGCAAGTTTGTTGCTGGTGATTTCGTGTGATCCGTTTCAAAAACAGTTGATAATGTGCAGATTCTACAGTCTCAATAGCGTGAATTTATATTTGTTACTGAAGGTGGTTTTCTTTTTACACATGGACGTGACGCGCAAAACGGTGGCCATGTATAGGAGACTTCCACTGCAAGTCTGCAATCTCGTCTTCCTGACACCTTCCAATGATATCTAGCTTCCGCCAACGAACCTTCCGGCTTTCAGTTGTCCATATTGCAATTTGCAGCAGAGCTTAGGGTATTTTTTTTTTTTGGTGTAAGAGCTTAGGGTATTAATGTTGGACCCGGATTTAATCCTGCTCCAAGACCCGATCTGAGATCTCAACTCGAATATGGTAAAACTTAATCGAATATTTTCAAAGCCCAAGAAAAAAAACTATACACTCACGAAAAGCAAGACCCACCTGAACTGAAAGAATATAACACACCAAGCTCGGAGGGTCAAAGCATGATATAAAGGCATTGAAAGTTTTTAAGATCACCAAAAAGAAGCCTGATATGCGGCTAAGATCAGACCGTCGTTACAATACACCACAAATGACCTATAAAAAAAGATAGACAAGTCAAAGAAATGGGATCATGATTCTCTCCATAGCTACATTATAGTTTCAACACATTCATACTTAGTTTTTTTTTTATCTCTAATACCCCTTATACTCATTGCATGCTTTTGAGATTATCATCAATAAAACATTCATTTTTCGTAATTGATAATATCCCAGGCTTTCTTTTTCAGATAACTCTTTTAATAAGTCATCGAAAATGTAAACGTTATTTCTAAAGGATTTTAGGATTCAATATTTAGCACTAGAAGGAGGATCATTGACCATCTTAGATGACGCTTTTCGAGTTGTTTCATCCTGGGCAAGCTTCTTCCTCGTCTCCCTCCTACGAGCAAAATTTGCCGCCCTTTGGGAAAAATTAGGGATAACTACGCTTAGACGCACCATTTTCAGCAAATAAAACTACAACAAAAAAATAAAATCAAAATGAGAGTACACAAGATAAAAAAAATCGTCACCCAAACTAGGAGATAAACTTATGAGATAAATGAGCACAAAGCGAAGCGAAAGAGATTCGCGAGTTTAAACTGCAAAACAAGGATGAACAAGCACATATCAATGTCAGAACAATCTATCAAGAATAAACCTTAAAATTAAAATAATCAAGGCAATCTAAGCAATAAACTCAGATGAAAAGTGATCAAGTATTACAAAAACGAAGGAAACAAGTCTAAAATTTGAGATAACTTGTGAATAAATAGAAGACAAAAGATGAGAGAACACAAACTTTTTACTTATCTTGGGATAAACATTAATGAGAAATAGGGAAGAAAACAAGCAATTTATACCCATAAATCGAGAGTTGCCAAGGGTAATGATTATGACTTTTCAGACGATTCGTTTTCCAAAGGAGAGAGAGTCGCATCCTTTGATTTACTTCAATCAAGTCCGATAATAAATACGCCTAACCGGAATATTGAACCGATCTCGGAACGAATGGACCAACGATCTCAAGATCGCCATCCAAGTCGGATTCAATATCCAACCCGTCTGTCGACCTGAGACACGTTGAACTCTGAGGGGAGGCTATTTTTAGAGTCAGGTTTCACCCCGCTCCAAATTCAGTCTGAGATCTCAACTAAATATGGTGAAGCCCAATTCGAATACCCTCAAAGCCTAAAAATGAACTATAAGCCTACAAAAGTCAAAGTCCACACATGCTAAAAAAGTCTAACACACCGAACTTGATGAGTCAAAGTATTACATAAAGACATTGAAGGCTTTTAAGATCACGATAGAAACGCCTGATCTACACTGGAGATTAGACCGTAATTATGATACACCACCAAAGACTTATAAAAGAAGATGGATAAGTCAAAAAATGGGATCATGATTTTCTCTATAGCTACAATATAATTTTAATACATTCACACTCTCTTGTCTTTATATACTCCTTATACTCATTATTTGTTCTTAAAATTATTATCAATAAAACATTCATTTCTATTGTTGATTATAGTCTAGATTTTATTTTTTAGATAACTTTTTTAATAAATCACCCAAAACGTAAAATCTATTTAGGATTCTAACAATTAACTTTTTTTTTTTTTGATCAAAAACAATTAACTTATTTATTAGTCATGGTTGGTATTAACTATTAAGTCTCAACAATTGGGTGCTAGCCGATACATCTTTTAAACCTGGTTGGACCTAGAAAGACGGTAATTCAGCATGGAAAATTCGATAAGGTAAAACAAAAACCCGATAAAGTAAATCTTGTAAACACTCTACTTTTTAACGCACTAAGACCATCATTAGAATATCATTAGCGCAGATTGTACCGCGTTTCTTAAGGGTGAGAAGTCCATAGAAAAAGGAAAAAAACTCTAATATAGCCTAAATAAGAAACGTTTTCAGTAGGTTTGTTGCATTGTATGCGGACCTCATTGACACGTATCGGCCCACAATTGATTTCTTTTTATTTTATTTTTAAAATCAGGAAAAAAAACAAAAAAAAAAAACAAAGAGGATTTATGCGTTAATGATGTTCTTATCCCCTGAAACCTATTAAGGTTTTTTTTGAAAATAATAATAATATTTTTTTCTCCGATTTTAAAAAAATGCATCAATTGTGGTTGCCACGTGTTAATGGGACCCGCGAACAGTGCAAAAAATCCACCACAACTAGTCCTTATCTCACGCCTTTTGAAACCGATTTTTAAGTTTTTTGTGGGATCCAAAATTAAAAAACCCCTTATTATCTCCGATAATGATGCTCTAAAGGATTCGACACCCTTTCCTTGCAGAATGTCTTTTAAGATTTGCTTAAAACATTTTTGTCGCCATTTTTTGTTCTTACAACTAAGATTATTTTCATATATGTAGTCCTTGCTAAATAATAGATTAAAACATTTCTTTTGAAAGCTCTTACACAAATATCTCACAAATAAGAAAACAAAAATTAAAAGAAATTACTATTTTGTTAAGTGTGTATTTTAAACAGTGAAATCCCACTCAAAATATCCCAAATGAAATATTTTAAATATTTTTGGATCACCATTTAAGATACTCATTTAATAAAATAACAGATCTTTAGAATTTTTTACCTTTCTTTAGTTGTAAGTTATAATGAACCTCTCTACATAGATGTTTTTAGAAAAATTGCTAAAAGTATTACAAATTAAGTATTACTTTTCAAAAATATTTTCATTAAAAAATATTTAAACAGTTGTGTTTAAATTTTAGTAATTATTGTTTATATTTTAGCAAAAAGATGTGGGGTTGAATTTATAAATGTTTTATAAATATTTTTAAAAATTAATTTAGTGTTTTGTATTAAAAATTTATGATATTTATAAAAATAATCATTTATTAATGGTAAATTTGAAAGTGATATCAAATTTGTAGTATAATTGAAATTTCTCTATGTTTTAATGTTGCATATAAGGTTATTTTATGACTTGGACATCAAACTGGCCTTATTTTATGACTTGGATATATATAAAATCTTTGGCCAATTTTTCTTAAATATTTCATTAATATAGTGATATTGTTTGTAAAGTTTGAATCCATGCACTCTGAATTCAAACTATGAATTGGTCACTAGCAGTTTTTTTTTTCAAATAGCTTATAGTCCTTATAAAATCAGGACCGTTACTGTCTAAAAGTCTGAACAAAATAACACATGAATTCTAAGAAAAATAACACATGAAGTCTTCTTTATCAACCAAGAAGAATTTTTTCGGAGAACTTTGACAAAATCATAAAGTTATTAATAATCAAAACTGTGTCATGTACTCATATTAATCAATTTTACGGTCATAATTTAACACAACGTGTTTTAGGCGGTGAATGGAATAGTTACGTCATTCAATCTACGGAACTGCCACAAGTCGACGGGTAGTCCATCCTCAACCGCAAAACTAAACTTTTAAACGTCGAAAGTTCTCAGCCACTATAAACATGCTGATCTGGATAATTGACTAATTTTGACTCATTTTCACATATTTAATCCTAACATCGAACGAGAAAGGATTATGAAACCACAAAATAATTTTTTAAATAATTTGTATATGTATGTTCAAATAAAATGGCTCTTGGTGTCTCGAAAAAGGGAAAAGATTAATATTATAGAATTTAAAAGGTGACACTACGGTATTTTAGATTAGATCGATGCCGCCAAAAGATTTACTAATTTATATTCTAGCTAGCCAACCTTTCAAGAAAACGAATTGACTATCGTCTACGTGATCAAATTTAACTTTTTACTTTACAGCTTAAAAATATAGTAAATAGAAAAATATATAGTCAGTAGATAATTAATCAAATTAACAAAATCAATAGCCAACCAAACGCGTGTACTTCCGTGTGTGACACTGGTCAGACACTTCAATTAATTTGTTTTATAGGTTTATTGAATCAAGTAGTTCAAAAAAAAAAGAACGATGTTCGAAATTGACCGACTCCCCCAAGTGTGTTACACTGCTCCGCGAACTTGTCTTATTCCCCGCGAAAGCAACTTCGCAACATTATCCTAATTGACTGTTTAATTTTAATTTTAGTGACCTAGTGCTTTTAAGTTAAAGAAATATAATAATTCTAAAAAAAAATTATCACAAAAATAATATTCAAAAGAAAAAATGATCAAAACATTTTATTAAAAGAGGTAAATGAACACTTATACCCTTAGAATTAAGTAATATAGATTTAGAGTTTAAAATTAAAAAAATGAGTTTAGGAGTTAAGGTTTCAAATTTTTTTAAAAAAAAAATTAAAACTAAAATTTTGAAAACAAAAAAAATATTTTAATCATTTTTTTAGTATTATTTTTATGAAAAAATTTAAAAATAAATTATTTGAAAGAATTGACCTTTTAGTTATTGTCAATATTTACAAATGTCTTTTACTGTAAAATTGTATTATTATTTATTTTGTCAGTGCCTCATCGTTAACTGATTAGAGAACCTGAATTACTAATATGAGAACTAGATTCTTAAAAATTAATAAAATGCAAATGCTAATTAAATATTAACCAAACAGATTTATACATATATATCTACTTGTTTTTGTTGGACAAATCAAGTATGATGGGGACGTTAGAAAACAAACTTGAATTTTCCTTTTTTGTCACATGTTACCAAAAAACCATGGTTTATAATTTTCAGTTACCAAAAAAATCATGATTTATAATTTTATAATTTAAAAAATATTTTTCTATTATAATACTAATATAGATGGTGATAGACTCTATTTGAAAAACAGATGGTCTTTGGACTAGTTTCGGTAAAAAAAATTGTCTACATTTGATAAATATATTATTTCCCGGGAGATTTGAATATTGAACTTTATGAGTCAGAAAAATAATGAACTTTCGAGGAGAAAGGAGGAGGCTTCCTTCGGTGTACCGTTGAATACTTTGACACGTCAAGTCAAATCGGATCTCCAAAATGGCTTGTCTCAAGAGATCTAGTCGATATAAGGTTAGGATACACTTGCAATCAAGATTCATGCGAAAATGCAATCATTATCCTTCGAATCGTTTAAAATTACCATTAAACTAAACTAACTGGCAATAACATTTTTCGTGGAAAACCAAAAAAAAATTTCATTAAGTAGACCAACTTTATAAATTAGATAATAGTAATAGCATTTCAAAAATAGTAAGAAAATAACTACTCTTTGTGTGACTAACAATCCATTATAATTAATAATTGTAGTATTTGATTTTTTGAACTTTATGTTTATGTTCAAATATACCATATATAGGCATACGTAATATATAAACGATTTTATCAGATATGTATTTTTAGAGTTTATTTCATTAGGAATTGTAAGACTACAAAAATAATTTATAACCAATATTAAAGATATTAATTTAGTATATAGAGCAAAGTTTGTTATAATTGACTCTCACCTACTTAGTTGAAACGAACTTTCAAGTATTTCCGGTATTTTATGAAAGCTTTGCAATTTTCTATTACGTCCACTTATGTGTATCCCATTCTTATTCTCCTTTTTTTTTGTTAATTAATTCAATAACATTGCTTACTTTCTTAAACAAAAGCACTATCGCTAGCACAACTTGTAGAATACATGTAAAGAAAACACACACAAATGTATTTTTCATACATGTGCTTGCAAATTTTATTGTCATGGAGCCTAATATTTATAATTTTAATAAGAAATCCCTCGTCCTGGTTAATACAAAGCCCTCAATGGATAAAAAAGGCATAAACGAGAAAAGCAATATAGGGAAGGCAAAGCTAAACAACTAAAAACATTAGAAAACAAAAACTTCAAACTTAAACCTTTTCCTTTAAAAAAAAACACGGAAAAAAAACAAACAAGCAAAGAAAAGTATTCTTCAACTTGGCTGGCTTCTTGTGATAGTCTATATATATTCCCTTAAACCCTTTCTTTAAACCCAAAAGCTTCACAATCTCTCTCTCTCTCTTCCCCAACATGACATCAAGAACATTCACAAGACTTCCTAATCTCATTAACGTTCTTCTCCTGCTTTCTCTCGTTTTCTCAGGTGATTTAATTTTATTATCATAACTTTTGTCAATCATTAGTTTGTCATATTTAGTTTCCTTAGACCATTCATTATTTCCGGTCTATTAACTGGAGTTCTTAGTTTCGGATAAGAGATATAAGAGCTGTCTTAGCCGAAAAATGTAAAAAAATATCAAATCATGAGTTAAAAACCTCGGTTAAGAGACTGAGAATAATGATGTCCTTATCGACATGATTATCCCAATTTTAGTTAGTTTTTTTTTGTAATCTCTAGGATTTTTCAATGTGTTTGATATAAAGGTGTTGCATGGCATTATTTTCTAAAATTCTGATTCTTTGATTGGATATAACTGCAGGGAATATAGTACAAAGTGTAACGTCTCTTGGCATCAACTACGGACAAGTCGGGAACAATTTGCCTTCACCGGACAAAGTTATCAACCTCTTGAGATCTCTAAGGATCACTAAAACAAGAATCTACGACACTAATCCTCAAATTCTTAGTGCCTTTGCAAATTCAAACATAGAGATCATCGTCACCATCGAAAATCAAGTTTTAACGTTGTTACAAGATCCTCAACAAGCTCTCCAATGGGTGGGTTCTCACATCAAACCATATATTCCGGCCACAAGGATCACCGGAATCATGGTCGGAAACGAGCTTTTCACTGACGAAGACTCTAGTTTAATCGGGTAATTAATAATCATTGAATCTCAAATCTAACTTTTAAACTAGTTAGTAAAGTTTTGTTACAAAAAAAAAACTAGTTAGTAAAGTTGACCAATTAGAACCATCACATTAGAAAACAAGTATTTAATATTTATTGAAACTTCAATTCATTTTGAATAATTTTAAGCAACTAAAAACTTTTTAAGAAAAAAAAAACTCTTAAAAGGTAAAAAGACTCTTGAACAACTAATCACAAACTAACGTATATTCACACTGAATTTTATATAACAATTGAAATTACTTTTTTTTCTATGATTTTAGAGAAACAATAATATTAAACATAGATTACAAAAAAACTATCTATATTATTTTCTTCAGTTAGGTGCAAAAGTTTTTGACCCATAATGCTAACTTTGATTTCATTTTTTTTCCTTGCCATAGATACATGATGCCGGCGATGATCAACATCCACAAAGCCTTGGTCCAACTAGGTTTAGACAGATACGTTCAAGTCTCCTCTCCAAGCTCCCTCGCCGTCCTTGCCGAATCTTATCCTCCATCAGCCGGAAGTTTCAAGCCGGAGGTTTCCTCCGTGATGCAACAACTTTTACAATTCTTGGAAGCTACACGATCTCCCTTTTGGATCAATGCCTACCCTTACTTTGCCTACAAAGACAACCCCGACAAAATCCCCATAGATTACGTCCTATTCAACCGTAACGTCGGCATGACCGATCCCAACACAAGACTACATTACGACAACATGATGTATGCTCAAGTCGACGCGGTTGCTTTCGCTGCTGCGAAACTAGGGTACCGTAACATAGAAGTTAGGGTTGCGGAAACAGGGTGGCCGTCAAAAGGAGACGCTGCAGAGGTTGGAGCGTCTCCTTTGAATGCGGCCACGTATAACAGGAATCTTATGATGAGACAATTCGCCGGAGAAGGCACTCCTGCTAGACGGAACTCGAGGCTTGATGTTTACATATTCGCTTTGTTCAATGAGGATATGAAACCGGGTCCTACTTCGGAGAAGAACTATGGGATCTTTCGACCTGATGGATCATTGGCTTACAACTTGGGATTCTCTACGATGTCTACCACGACTGCGAATTCAGAATCTGTCACTTATTCTTCCTCTGCCACTAAGGTACAAATTTAATGTATATTATATTATATAGTTTGTTTTGTTCACAATGATTATAAATGTTGTAATGGTAATGAGTTTCTCTGTTTTCTCTTGTTACAGGTAGTGAATAAAGAAAAGACGACCTTGGAGTGTTGGACAATTTTGATATTGGCGATGATTCAAGTTGTAATATCAAGACTATTTTAGAGGGAAAGTTATTGAGAATATATATAATAACGTGATTTGGTTAGGATATTTATGTAAACAATTTAATTATTTAAGTTTGATACAAATAATTTCATATTCAATTCATATTCCAATCTGTAAACATGTAAATTGGTGATATGGATATCGATAAATTGATTGTCAATAAACTAAAACAGTTTATTGCTCAAGAAATTAAGAAAAACTTATATTGGTGGCTTGTCGCACATGAAAAGCTTGGGGTTACTTTGACCCCTGGGCTTAGAATCGACAAACACTTGCGGTTTAGAATCAACCATAGATTGTTTCTTTAATTCAAGATATATAGACATTACATAGCTAATTAATTCATTTCTACTATTTATGTTGTTGGATAATTTAAATGTAATCCCAAATTTGATATATCTATATTACTAGAATGCAAATATATGGATTGGAGTGGACGTTACGAAAGACTGGAACTGAAGCTAAGAAAAAAAGCCATGAAACAAGAGCTTATGCTCACGATGTTAACTCACATGCTTATTTTCCAATTCTATCGGCTAAATATACTCTTCTTGTTCTTGCCGTAAAGCGACGCGTTTTGACATTGAAAACAGAGGCAAATATGCTATTTTCTCCATCTTTATTAATTGTACCATCGTCTTCATATTATTTTACCGACCTCTTAAATTTAGTTCTCATAATAAAATAGCTTAGCCGCACGCACGTACGATAAAAAATAAATGTCGTTTAAATAAACTATTACAGCTGGTTAAAGCCTTATTCTATTCTATGCTCTACGTACTATATTTTGTAATTAAGCAAAACTAAATTAACATAAATGCAATGTCAAAAAGAAACTTAACATATACTATATACGAATGACTTTTATACATTGGACAGTGAAAGAAAAAAAATGCATGGATCATTACGAATATCTCTCTGGTGAAAATTACAAAAAAGTGGAAGAACAAAATCGTTTCTCGTACCGGTGACTAAAGAATCGTGAACACCGGTTTGTGGAGAACTCTAAGGTTGTGTAGAAAGATGGCAGAAGAGAGTGGTAGCGGAATTAGGGTTGATCTGGTTATGGCAAGGAGATGAACCGGAAGGCGGTACGAATCCTTTGGGAAGCATAACAGAGTAAGTATCCGGTCGGACCGGACGGTTAAAACCGTTACTGCTTTTTTTCTTGGTCATCATCTTGAAGTAGTTGGCACGGTGACGAAGACCACGGCCACGAATACTATGGCGGTAGTAGTAGTAGTGGTGGTTGTAACGAAGACGACGGTGTTGATCTCGTTGCCGCGGGTTCAAGATAAACGGCGTCATTTTCTTGATGTAGACTAGTTGGTGCGGTGGTTCGTTGCCGTTGAGATAGGGTTCTGTCTTTTGTGTAGAGACTCTTGTTTCTTGATTCGATGATGATGATGATGATGATGATGGTGAGATAAGGAAGACGAGAGTGAGAATGAGAAAGATGATGAAGCTGTTGATGAGAAGGTTGTGTTTCATCAAAACATCCATTGCGAGAGATAGAGAGAGAATAGGGTTTTGGGTTTTGATAGAGAGAGTAAGGATGCAACAAAAGGCTGTGAGCAAGGCAATTATAATAGATCTTTGATATAAAACTCGGCGAGAATGTAACTTTGATTATGTATAATTTTCGTGTTAAAAAAAAGAAGAAGAAGATTTGTGTATAATTTTGAAAATTAGTTGGGCCTATAGTTGTGATCAGGTCCATTAATCTCTAGGTTCGGCCATCAAAATTTTGTTGGCTTCTTCATTTGATTTCATGTATAGTATACAATTTTTTCAAATAGTTTTTGATTTGTTAGATGAGAGAATCTAGAGTCTTGTTTTTCAAGTTTCTGTGGATTAAGATCGTCCAATTTTTAGTTCTCTAGATTCATCTTTGATGATTTAATTTTTATATAAAACTTGATTACACAATTACATCAATAATACAAGTCACGTCAAGAGTCTATGCTTTCAAGCTCATTGATGTAAAAATACAAATGATCACCATCTCTAATGACATTTACATCATCTATCTCTGCGTTTTCCGCACTTGTGACCATTGTGAAGCTTCTGTCTCCAAATTTTTCACCTACACAATTTAGCAGCTTTATTTAGTTAATACTAGGAGCTAGATTATGGAGGTTATTCTCATGTTCCCTTGTTTGTTTAAGAAGTGAAATTGCTTACCTGCAAGCCTCATAAGCTCTTCCATGGAAGCAGGTAAGATTATGAGCTTCGACAAATCTTTTTCCTGTGACTTCAAGTGGATGGTAACTCTCTTATCTTCTGGTTTAGCGGTTTCTTGTTTACTGAATCTGCAATATGGATATGTTTCCGGTGAAGGAAACTTAAATGAGGTAAGATCTGAATGAGAGCAACTTTTCACATTAATATCTTTGTTCCCTTCTTCTATCTCAATCCTATGTTCTTGAGTTCTTCTTGTTGACTCCAAATCAACATTCTCTGAACCATTAACTTGTAAATATTTGTGCCCCTTTCCTTGACCACTGGAGTTTTCTTTTTCTCTCTTTGGATCACCACCAAGCCACTCCTGGAGGAGGAAGTCTGGTTGGTTGGTTGTATCATCAATTGCTATTGACTGTTGCCCTCTAAGTTTCTGAAAATTTCATAATGAAAAAATGAGTTTAATATTGTGTGAAAACACCTAACATAAACTCAGTTTCCACTAGTTTCATCTTTGCTTACTTACCATGAAGAGGTTGTTCATTATGATACGTCCATCTTCAATATGAGCTCTCATAGCACTCATGAGAGATTTTTTGCTTACCCGTAGTATTTGAGATAGTTCTGTTGTCCTAACTGTGAAAGGTTGTGGTGTAGAGCATAAAACACCAATCTCTCCAAATGCATCTCCAACTACTGCTTTGCCTTGAATCTACATGGATGTGAGGATTCTAGTTATTGTTATTTATTTAACCATAAAGAATATCTATTGGTCAAACATTTTGTTCACATACCTGATTTTCACCGTCAATGTAAGCAGTAAAAACCTGTACAATCACCACCGGAGAGAATAAACAATGTTAGAAGGTTACTTTAGTGTTCCTTATTGTTTTTCAGTCTAAAGTTACTCACCACTGCCCCAGAGACTAGAATATAAAGGTCTGTAGGAGCTTCGTTCTGCAGAATCACATCTTCTCTAGGTGGGAAGTACTCAGCATCTATATCTGAAACCTTGGTCGGAAAAGATAAACAGAGTTGGTAACTTTATGGGACAAAGATTCTTGCAAGAAAATGGACAAGAAAAGAGTTTACAGATGAGTGTTTTACCAACTGAAAGAGGAAGTTGCGAGAAACTCCTTCAAAGAGATAGACTTTCTGAAGGATATGGAGGAATAGATAGTTTGCAATGCTTGACCGAATCGCTTTAGGCAAACCATTCAAAGTCTCCTGTTGTTTCAGACCTTCTGTCTTGAACTTCAAGCAAATGTGTGATAACATCTGGTCTTGTATGTTTGGTGGGAGTTGGTTTCTCGATGCAAACTCTGAAGCAGCTCTAACAGTATCTCTCTGTTGAATTATCTTTCTTATTAGTTTAACTGAACAGATGACTCGAAAGAAAGTAATTGAACTTACAAAGGTTCTGGTGCGGCTAGTCCAGTGAACCACAAGGTTGGTCATGTTTCCAATCAAGTAAGATGTGAATCCCAAGTTGAAGAGCATGTAAAAGACATCAAACAACATTTCTCTTGGATTCTCAGCATGTAAGTCTCCATATCCTGTTGTTGTTAATGTTGTAATTGACCAGTAAAGAGCAGTCACATATCTGCTCCAAAGGCTTGCCTCCTTGAACTTTGGGTACACAGCTCCAATCCATGTTTTTCTTGGATCAGGATATTGTTCTGCAATGAGGTAGTTGAAGCATCCAGCACAATGTACTGCAAAGAGTGTAACCTGAGATAGACAAGTACACGTTGTAAGTTTCTTGTTAAAGAAGTAAAGAACAGAGCTTTCCTCTGTCTTTGAGACTTACCGATATGAGCTTTGTGCAACGTGTCCAGAAGTAGTTGAAGCGTATATCTTTCTCAAGCCTGATGCAAAAGGAACAATGAGGGAAACTCTTATGAACATGAAGTTACAAATGGTTTTGCTTATGTTTTAGTAGTGAAAATGAACCTTGCAAACAGTGAGCTAACTCGTCTGAGACGCCAGAGCCTTAACATGTTAAGAACTCTGAATCCTATCTCACTTCCATTGTAGTTGAACAGGAGACTCAGTGACTGGAACGGAGCTGTTGAGCAGACATCAAAGGCGAACCAAGTAGAAAGGTACCTGAAAAATGTGTGAGAATATAAGATACTTGAGTCAATTAGTTTTAAATTATAAGCCCAAAAGAAACTTTACAAAGTGTTTCATGTCCCAAAAAAACATAACATACTATGAAACGTCTGCTTACTTTTAAACACAAAAGACCTTACTAGTCTTGTGTTGTTTTCACTCACCTTATAGCTATTTTCTTAGGATTGTCGACTAGAAGATAAGAGTGGCTGTCTAGATACGCAACGAAGAAGGTGAGAATGATATCAATAGCAAAGAAGCCATTGACAATGTTGTCTACTATGAATAGTGCGTCTTTCTTGTAGGTGATGAATGCAAACTCAAAAGGACAAATCCAAGCTGAGTATATCACAAGAATGACCAACCACATCTCCCATGCCCTGGATCAAACATTAAGCCACAATTTTCAAGAAAACAGCAAAATAAAGAAAGAAGTGTGTCTAAAGATATGATAAAACACCTGAAACGTGGATCAAAAGGAGAGATTATGTGTTTACGAAGCTTGGTTGATTGGTTAATTCTTGCTCCAAGAGATGGCAAGAGATCAGCAGAGAGGAAACTGCTATGTTTTCTTGCGCCCATATTGTATTCTTCAACGCAGAATCTTTCAAAGAAGTTTCTTGTGCAAGAGATAGACATCTTCTTGTTTTGAAGTTTTAAGGGTTTCTCTTCAGCAAGGTAGTTATAAATATAGTGAGGAAACTTGTGACAAGTATCACAAGCTAACGAACTTTTTTTTTTCTTTCTCTCTCTCACGTTGGTTCTGACCTTTACTACATCAACTTGACCTGACCCATGTCTTAACGTTTTCCTGAAAAAAAAGATAAAAACGAATTTTTATTCTGCAGAAAAAGGTGGTTTAACTACTTTTACACAGACTCAGTGCACCATTAATGCTGCAAAAACCCACAAGCAGGCTTACACAAGAAATGATTAGAAATGTGAAATTATAAGAACAGAGAGAGTTGGTACGTTTGGAGGAAGAAAAGTTAACAAGTACACTATATATATTTAAGTGGCAGACATTGAGATTTTACAGCAGAAATGCTTTGGAGTTTCTTCTTTTGACAGGAAGTAAAGGTTTGAAAATTGAAGAGAAGAAGGAGAAGGAGAAGGAGAAAGAGGACGCAATCTTGTTAATGGAGTTTCTACTTGATGAGATTGTGACTATGGTGGAATATCCATTTACTTAGCATTTGGAGGCCAATATATATATATATACATACAGGAATCAAGATATGGACCAGGTAAGGGCAAAAAGATGGTCAGAATAGAATTTTAATGGCCGAAAAAGATAAAAATAAATGCTAGTAGTATTCGTTAAGTATCTAATAAAAAACTTTACTGTATGCATTTTCAAACTCTGTTTGATTGATTGCTCTTGGTAACATGTTGAGCGGTTTACAGGGACTAACCACAGAAGAAGAACAAGTTCTTAAGATTCTTCTTTTTTTTTCAAATGGGCAGCTCATGTGTAATGATGACAAGTGGACCAACTACATGTTTCCACATCAGTGTTCTTGCTTTTGACTCAGGTTAGTCATAAGCATCGATTAAACTTTTTACTTCTAGATTTATGCTTTGATATAGAATTTTATTTTAATTTGGAAACAATAACTCGTTAATTACGCGTAAACATCTAATCAGCAAATCGACACACACAAAAAACATCTAATCAGAGAATCTGACACGACATGTAAACAACAAATTAAAGACACTAATTTAGATATTAAAAGCAGGCTATGAACTCTGTTTCACACTAGAGATATATAGTGGAAACAGAATGAAGCAGCAACAATCAAATCATGTAGTTCAGTGATAATGTTTTCTCACTTAAGGAAATTTTCTAAATAATATTTATAATAATCATCGTTTATTTTCAAAAAATTATTTGTATTTTTTTTTTACAAATTGCTTTTGAGTTCATCCAGTTTAATATAGTGTTAGTTTATATAGTTAAATTATGTGATACAAATACATACTTCAATAAAATACAAAAAGAATTCAGATATGTTACACATGATTCTGATAGCATTCTCTGAAAAAAAACTATTTGCTGTTTTGTCTTTATTTAATTATCAATATAGACAATTTCGTTTCCAGATATATTCGGGCTCGTGTTATTTTTGTGATTATTTTTCGTTTGAATCCTAAAAATCTTACAACAAAATAAACTATTTTGTATCTGGCTAGCTGGCTATGCGATTACAGTATTTTTGATGGGTTACTCAGACTTGGTTTCGAAAGTTTGATATGATTTAACAAAAACCTTAAAGATCTCCAAATTTATTTTTTTAAATCCCCCCCCCCTCAATTTTAACACATTCAACTGATCGGGTTGTTATCAAAATATAATTCCAGTTTGTCTCATATTAACTAAAAGGATATCTGATTCAAATCCCTTACGTTTTCGTTTTGGCCTCGTAGTTCCACAGTCTGGCTTATTATGATAAATCATTGTAGTCATAATTAGAGTTTTGTAGCATCCAGGTTTATCGATGGAATATACCGAGATTATCGTGATTTATCCCATGTGATTATGAAAATTGACTCTGGTTAACACACGTATAAAAAATATAAAAAAAGGATAATTATAGTCAAGTATAAATAGGGCTAGCTACGATCCAAATGACAGCTTTAGAAGAGGGTCGAACATACACGGTCCGGTTTCATGCATGGTCTGTCTGAATTTTGCGACTTTGTCACGTGTGTTTTATAAGCTAGCCTTAACATTGCTTTCTCTCTCTTGTTCCAGTTTTTCTGTATGTATTCCTTTATTTTTCTTTTTAAAATGTTGATCTATAAGAGAGGTTCTATTAAAACATTGTTTGCAATCATCTTTGGACCATTATATTCTTTTGGACCAAATTAAATTGCAATTTGTTTATATCACCCAGTATTTATAACTCTCCTAATGTACATACTCAGGGTCTTCCATAGACTAGTAAACTTCAATGTCACGAGTGGACGTGTAGGTTTTGAAGAGGTACTAACTTAATCTGCAATGGTTGTACTCCTCCAATGGATTACAGACGGAGGCCTCAGTTCTTCTCCATAATATAGAAAAAAGAAGTAGAAACCATGTGGATGGGATGTATTTATCATATGGATATTTGATTAGCCTAATGTAGAAATCAGTATATCTCAATTAATATGCCATATATTAACTTTAGCCACTTGTTTTTGTTCGAACATGTAATTATGTGGAATCGGTTGATATTTTAAAACCTTTTATTGCATGCATGGAAATTGAGTTGTACATATGATTCTAGATAACCACATCGTGGTGGTCTAGTGGTTTCCACTAGATGAGGAATTGCCTTGTTGGTCTAGGTTAGGAATCGACTTCCTTTTAATACAAAATTATTAGTTTTACATGTGATTACATAGATATAAACCCATTGTTTACGGTTCAGTTGAATATCTAAGAGAGAATATCTCTGTGGATTGCACCTCCCATCCAAGGATTAAGTCTGTGTGTATTTAATAGACTCGGATTTAACTTTTTTTTAGTAAAAAAAATGCTTCTAGGATCCGTCTATTGCACGAGTCCTACCCTGTAGGTGACTTAAAAGGGGAAGTAAAATCCATGTATATGAATCAGAACATCGAGATCATAGCAATACGTTATTAGTATTATGTAGTTAGAGATTGTGTGTAGTGTCCAACCATAGTGAATATTTCTCGTGATAAATTTCCTACAAAGTGAAAGTTTTGTTATGGCTTGTTTTAGATTTCAACCTTTTAAAACACTAGCAATAAAAAGAAAAAAGAAAGTAATTTACTACTGTGATAATCATATTAATAATGTTTTCTTAACCATAACGTTGTATTCTTGAGGTCGGAATAAAAAGAAATCATAATACAGTTTAGCAACATATAAATTTTGTAATGTCGTTTTGGGTATATCTCATTAACTAAGAATAAGAAACCATTTAAATGAGAAGAAAATCATTGAAATATAGAAGGCAAAGAGAGAATCTTGGTGGTGGATCTTAGAAGACAAAGCCAAGAGGTAAAGTGGTCCTTGGTGACAATGATGAAGGGTGTCCTCACTCCCTTCAAAGCAGCTTCTATGTTAGGTCTTCATATTCACGTGGTCCGATTAGTTTCTTATATGTTCGTATAGCCAAGTTCATGCATGAGTATCTAATAAAACTTTGCCTGTTTCTGAAAATTCAGAAACTAAAAAGAGCTTTAACATGACAATGTAATAACATTCTTCTTTTCACATTAACACACCTTATTTTTATGAATAGAATACTAGATAATAGACCTTGATAATTAATAGGGCAATTTTCTTAAATAGCCATTTTTAAGTTTTTGTCACAAAATAGTCATAAAAAAATAAAATGATCAACATAGACTTTTTTTTTTTTTTGAAATTTTGATTTTTTTATATTTTTTTTTGAAATTTGAAACCCTAACCCCAAATCCACCCCTTAACTCTAAACCCTAAAGTCCAAATTAGTTAACCCTAAGGGTATAAATGCATTTATATGCATTTTTAGCTTAAAAAAAATATTTTGGTCATTTTCTTCTTTAAAAACTATTTTTGTGACAAACAAACTAAAATGGATTATCTAAGGGAATTTCTCTAATTAATATGTTGAGAACATTTACTAAATAGGTTATGAAATATGCATTTTTTTCTAGGTGTTATTTGTAAAATAAATTGACTTTTATTGTTAATAGTGTTGACATGTTTCTGAATCTAAACGATATAATCTTAAAATGTGTAGAAAAGGCTTATTTTTTTTAACATCTGATTAATTTTCATGTAAAGATGAAGTTATACATGATATGCATTTTAAACATAATTAAAAGAAAACTGTAATAGAAATAGTTAGAAATAATGAGGGAATTGTAGTCTGAAACAACCTCAATATTTATTGGGTGTTAGGACATCTCCAACCATACTCTATTTTTTACTTTAAAATAGAGTAAAATAGAGTATGAAGTAAAAAAGATGATCCAATCCAACTCAACTCTCTATCTCATTTCATAATAGAATTTACTTCATAGTTGGAGTAATCTACTTTTTAATTAATTAGTCCATTATGAAGTGAGAAATAGAGTAGGATTAAAGCAATTTTATTTCATATTCACTTTTACTCAATTTTGGAGAAAAATAGAGTTTTACATTGGAGATGCCCTTATTCAATCAGTGATTTAAAATTAATTATTAATAAAAGATCCATCAAATTTTAAAATTTTAAGATAGTTTAAGTTGAAGAATTTTAAAATATATGTACGTCTTAGATTTTGAATTCACTCATTTATTCATGTAACTTCATAAGAGATAATTTGAAATCAGTTAAAAATACAAAGAATTTTAAAATCTCTTGAAAATTGAATAATATTAAATTTTAAAAACTAGATTTAAATCATTCATTAAATAACATTGAATTTAAAAAAAAATTAAAATCATCATTCGAATAACAATAGATTGTGTTTAGATTTAAACTCTATTAAAATATGTGAATAAATAACACCCCAAATAAGGGGATTGTGGTTTAAATAACCTCCATATTTATTTTAGTAGCATTTTTAAATATAGTATAGTCACGTTTACCACCGAAGATAATCTAGAACACTAGAGAATTATGGTTTAGAGTTTTGTGGATGGTTAATATGACATTTTACCTCCTCAGAGATAATCCTGGATTCCGGTTGTCACAATTTAAAAGAAAAAGTACATTGGAAGACTGGAACCGAGAAAAGGAAATGAGTTCACGAGTTCTCTAGTAATTTGAATGGAACAATTTGTGTTGTTCATCTAAGCTTTCTTTGTCAAAAAGAAGAAGAAATTGTTTCGATCATAAAAAGAAGAATACTTGACAGCTCGATTGCTTATTTTGGTCTAGCTTCAGAGTATTTGAATCTCTTTCTTGTTAGAGTCAAAGAGTAAACGATTTTATCACACGACATTTGTTGTAAGGAGAATAAAAATACTTAAAAAAACATTTTAGAAATGAGAACGAAACCGATCCACCAAAAAAGGCTGCTCGAAAGTGAATGCCTATCTTCAGATAGAAAATTCGAAAACAACATTTGCTACACCAATATCTATTTACTTTTGAATATAAAATAATGAGGAATAAAATATTGTATTCTCAAGATCAAAGCAAGTACTTTTATATTGAACGGAACAAAACTAGTGAACTGCGTGTGTGAAGATGGATGATTTTTAAGTTCTGTGAGTTTTAATGTTCATCTTAGATCAGAAAATTTATGGAATGAAAATGTTGTATATTTTATGATTATAGGAAAAGTAATCTAAATTCATATGGAACAAGGTGTGGTACACATTATGTAATCCTGGTTTTTCTTTTGATATATAAGATGATACTCTAAATAATATAATATAAATAAAAAAGTAAAAGAAAATGGTCGATGGAAAAGGGTATTAGAAAGTGAAGAGATCAAAGTTGATTCTAGTACTTGTAAGATAAAAGACATTTAAATCAAGTTGACTTTTGAATTCAACGAAAACTGACTTGACATAATAAATTGATTAGTTCGAATATCATAAGATATAATATTGTTTTTGTAATAAATCAAAGGTTTCTTTCTCCTTATCATCAAAATTCTTTACGCCATAGTTGCGGAAGATCTTAAAATATGCCATTTCCATAAGTGGTTATCATTAAAAAGTGTGTATAGTATACATATCATATAAAATACTACAATTTTGTAATGCATTGGACAGCATCTTTTTCTCAAAAGGTAAATTCAGATTCTCTCTATTTATATAATGATTTTTGGTTAACGAATGCAGATTCCTCATGCAAATAAAACCAACTATTCCAGTATTGATATTCAAGCAACCCGTAAAGCTAGAAATAACACATCTTCCGGAAACTTGTATAAATAATTTGAAATATTAATTTCACTGCGTCTTTTTTTTTTTTTTTAATTTCCACTTTGAAATAATTGTACTAACTCGTACATGATCAGAATCCACTGAAATTATTTATATTCAAAACACATGTTCGTCGTGTAAACGAATAATGTCGTATTCATTCATGATTAAAGATTTAACACTTTATCAACAAATTTTAACAGTTAAATACGTCTATATATACACCCTTTTGATACTACTTTAATCAGGGAAGGCATTTTTGTTTGTCAAAGAGCTTACTGATCTTGCTATTGATATACGTGGCAATTAACTAACCAACAATACTGATGCAAATTATTAAAATGCAAACCAGTACTAAACATATGTTTGACTATTTAGACTTGCTACATAACTTTATTAATTTTTATATGTATGATATAAAAGCATTTCCAACTCATCTTTATATTTGTTTCTATAATAGGATTTACAAATATTCTAAATCATTTCTATTTTTTTCTAAAATAAAAATTTGTATTTTCTCTATTTATATTGGAAAATAACAATTTCTATATTTTACCTTATATTTGAAAATTGCTGTTTTAGGGAAATACATTAGATTAAATTTCATTTTATTATAGAATTTTTCTATTCAGAAGGAAAAAAATAGCAAAATACTTTCTTGTGATTAGACATGCTAGTCAGTCTATTTAATACTCTCTCCATTTTATCCATATTCTAAGAAAAAAATTATTTTTAAAAGATATATATTTTAGATTTTCAATATATGTAATAATAATAAATTGTACACTTCAAAAATATTAATTATGATTACTGAATTTTGATTGGTTGAAATTTATAAAAAATAGTTAAATACAGAAATAATATATTTATTATAAAATTTTACGTGTTTTCTTAATAAGTGTAAAAACCCTAGAATATATATTCCCTCTGTTTTTAATTGTAACTAATTTTGTCTAAAAGCACAAAAATTTAGAAAGTTGTTATTTTAAAGAAAAAATCATTTAATCAACTAATCCAACCAATTATAAGAAACCTAACATTATTTCATTGGTCACACAACATCCAATAAATAAAAAGCACATTGAAATATGTAAACTAATTATATTGTGAAATAATTTTTTTTGTTAAAACTATCTACAATTGAAAACAGAGAGAGTATTATTTTGAAACGGAAAAAGTATAAAGTATATACTTCGTCCTCGCAAGTTCCAAATCATTTCACTTATTCACTGACTTTAGTCGCTACCACTTATTCGTTTTCTCAATGATGATAGGCTTTAAATTTCCCCCGAGTTTCATGTGACTCAAACGTGAGATGTAAGAACTAAGAAGTGGAGGTTTTGGATACGGTCAAATCTGTCATTTGCCAAATGGAAGACCAAAATCAAAGAGCAATGAGAATCGATTATTCTTTCACTATCATAAATATCCTTAATATTAGCCAAACAATTCCATTATGATTTTGCAGAACTCTTTGGACTTACCATATAATAACCATTAGAACAATATTGTTAGACTTATTGTTGACGGGCCGGAGTAGTAGAATTGTAGTTATTTTTAGTAAATATGTTTAATTAGTCCTTTAGGAAGAAAAAAGCTAATTTTCTACAGTTTGGTCATTAACAGCATAAACGTCTAAATTTTGACAAACAAAATGATCGCTTCACAGAAAAATACATTTATATCCTATCATTTGGTCATTTATAAACGTTAAAAATGATAAAACAAAATACAAAATTATATAGCAATTTTTTAATGGATTTTGTGGTTTAATATTGATTTTCAGCTATATTAAAAATAAACATTTTTTGTTCAATGGACATCTAAACAATCCATTACAAAATATATAATAAATGTTAAAATCAACTGGTGCTTAAATATTTTAACGTTGAACAAAATTTGAACCTCCGATTAACATACTACGTTTTTTTTAGAAAACTACAAATTAATTAAATAGCCAATAATATAAAATGCCTGAGACGAGAATATTTATAGCAATCAACAACAATCTTGATCATGCAGTGGATCAGATCTTCTACATGCACAATCATGATTAAAAATGATTAAGAATATAACTTTGCTGATAATAATTAAGATTTTTTACTTGAAATAGTCTGCATACAAATTAAGAAGAGAAAGATGTACATACTACGTTTTTTAGAAAACTACATTAATTAAATAGCCAATAAAATAAATGCCTGAGACAAGAAGATTTATAGCAAACAATAACAATCTTGATCATGCAGTAGATCAGATCTTCTACATGCACGATCATGATTTTATTTAAATGATTAAGAATATAACTTTGCTGATAATAATTAAGAATTTGTACTTGAAATAGACTGGATATCGAGGACCAATGGGGTGAAGGGAAGTTATGGGGGTGTATTTGCAAATCATGAACCAATTGATTAAAGCTAAAGCCCTTTTTATGTGTTATTTTTAATATAAACGCAAAAAAAAAGAATGTGTATATATTAGAAAGTAGCAACACTTATCAATGAGGCAACTTAAGCTTTCCTTAGGTGTTCCACAATGTTGGCTAGTGGTATCCAAATATGAAACTCATTATCCGAGTCCCTCCTTTTAAGTTTCCGCACGGGTAGAGTAGACTTTCTTTAAATAAAAAAACTAAATTCATTGGACAATATCTCATAGCTATGTTAAGTTTCAACTACATAAATCATTTTCACGAGACACATTGATTATTGTAAAACTTTGTTACAATTAAATACTGTATGAATTTCAGCAACTTAAGAGATCAATTAAATCATGTATATTGATTTCTTGTTTTTTTTGGACACAACATAACTTCATTCATAAAAACTCAATTTGTTTCACTACAACCACAAGAGAGAATTATCCATCCTCTTGAATAAAAAGCATAAACTATAAAAGCAACATAAGATAAGTGAGATAGTTCTTCAGATGAAGATGACATAGCTTGAATGCGTCGATAAGACTTTCACAATTGATTCAGAAAACTTGAAATTAGTCACATAAAGTAACGTTGAAAGACAAACATCACCTACAAGAAAAATCTTGCTTGCATCTTCGGGTCTCAAACAGACCGGTACACAAAATAGCAATTCGATGAGAAAGCTGAACCTCATACTCGATAATGAGACGGAGGGGACATCTCCTTTCATTGAAAGGAGGAAGGGTGATGAAATAATCGATCCTGGTGAATCCACCAGTAAATTCTTCATAAAAGAGAGATATGACTCTACGCACAAGTTCAAGGCCCCGGTGAATCCACCGGAAATCCTTTTCACCTTAGCCACAAAAATCAGACCATCAAAAGCCATCTCCTTGGGTTTGCTGGTTGGTGGGCTGGACTGTGGGCTGTCATAGGCAGCCAAATTAAGAAGCCATGCCCATGGGCCTAAACTTTCCTGTTTTGGAGCAGAGTATCGATTCCGACATGGAGAAAGGCGACGGCCTTGGTGTTCGTCGGAGCTGGAGAAAGGACCGCCGGATGAGACGCCCGGAGCGTCGGATGGAGGGAAGATAGGTTCGTCGGGACAGTATGAGCTCACATCAAGGTTGACAGAGATGGAGCAAACGTCGTGTCGGAGTGACGGATCTCACCGGATCCCCATGGGAACCCTTCAAGACAACGTCTTGACGGGATGTAAATGGTGGATTTGTGACGAAAAGAAGAGTTAGTACCTCGCTTACATTGAGGCGCCGAGCCTGAACGACGGAATACAAGTTGAGTCCCACATCCAAAAGACGTCGAGGTTTCGGGAGCTAATGCAAAGAGAAGAACTTGCAGTGGATGGTGGAGTGGAAGCCGGTGAAGGACAGCAGCCAGGAACCGCCTCGAGACGGTGATTGAGGAAGTGTGACTTGAGCGGAACCTCCGGGAATCCCCGGTGTAGATAGCAGAACCGGTGGAAAACGACGCCACCGGCGAAAATAACAGATCTAATGCAACGAAGGAAACCGACGAATAAGAAGCATAGGAGAGACAGAGCGGCGGCGACGCCAGCGGACTACGCCACTGCCGGCGTCGAGATCTAGAATCACTGGCGGCACCTCGATGTCTGGACCCGAAAGAGAAGGAGCTAGGGTGAATCCTAATATTGATTTCTTGTTAGTTACTCTCTTTGTTTCGTTAAAAATATTATTTTCTTGACGTATTATTTTATAACTACAAGATGGTGTTTTAGTGGTAGAGGAACTTTAGGTTGCTAAGTAACCCGAGTTCGAAGGCACTTTAATACATTTTATCATGCGGTCACGCGGATATGAACATATTTTTCAATCTATTTAAATAATCGCAGTGAAAGTCAATCCGTAGGTCGCATCACACATTTGAAGATTAGTTTGGATATTTTTATGAGTCTAAAATACTCCCAAAATTAAAAAAAAAAATTATTTTATTAAATAAATACTCTGATTTTAGAATTTTAATGTAATTTATACATAATTTAAGTTTACTATTAATTATAAGATACATTAATTTTATATATAACTTTATTATCTCAAATAGTTAAATAAATCTAATTATTAAAAACATAAGTGTATTTAATTATTTTTTAATTTATGTGAAATGACACCTGAAAATTGAGAAAATAATCAAATTTATAGAAAACTGAAATTTTATTGTTAGTTACTCAAGTAATAAACAGAAAATACAAAATTGGAGCTAAGAATGTGAAATGGCCCTGGCGTAGCTTATATATAACTATAAGGTATATATATATATATATTAAAATGCATCTATGGACGAGGATTAAGTTGTACTTTTTGAGCATTAATTGTTAACCTTTTCTAATCCCATATCGAACTCTTGTACCGATCAATTAGTATGATACTGTTCATTGAGTCCAAAAAAAAAATCTACATAGATTTAGTTTTTCTTTGTAAAAGATCTCATACTAAATAGAATTAGACATCCTTTATATATTAGACATTATTTATTTAAATTTTTGATATATAATTTTAATTGACATCTCACGATCTTGCTTTCAAACTAAAGACCACAAAAACCTTGATTTTTAACCTTCCAGCAAAACTGGACACCCATCTTTGTACCCCATCTTTGTCAACGGAACACACACGCTTAAGAAGACTTTCAACACAAGACTTCATGCCACCATTCACAGGATTACCTTAAGGGTAACTTCCAAACCATAACTCCAAAATTCTTAGATGCTGAATGTCATCTTCTCTGGGCTTTGCTACTATTTCTTGAGTTTTTCTAACCATATGTCCAACTCTTATGGCAATCGATTAGTATGGTATTAATCACTTTGGATTTAAGAGACAAATTTGCATTGATTTTGTTTTGAATTTCTTCTCAAAATTTCTTATATTAATCAAAATTAGACATTTTTTATATATTATATATTATTTGTCTAAACTTTTAATACAAGATTTGGATTGAGATATCACATTAATAATTGTTATATTCATGTGCCATACTTGGTTAGACAATCATGCCCATGTATTGTTAAATATCAAATGCTTAGAGGCCTTCTTTCTTTTTTAAATTATCATGCGCATGTATCTTTCACGAGTTATATCAATTGAAGAAGTGATTGATTGATTCTTGGAAACACAATGGGAACTAATGTGAATGTGAAACAGTGTAACTACTAACATGCTGTGTCAAATTCTTCAAATCAAAGAACTGAATCAATTTATAATCACGATCCCATTACATCATCACGTTATTAATTATTATAGAGATTTGTGTACGACAACAGAGTTTAAATGTCGGCACGGTTTTTGCTATATTGATTTTGTGAAATATAGCTATATATAATATGAAAAAAAAAATCTTTTTAATCTTTACTATTTGTGTTGTGTCTTTTCAAATCTGAATTAAAGATAAGTGCTAAAATAAATTCAAACTAAAAAATAATTTAAATTTCAAATTTGAATTTTGAATTTTTAACTGTGGCATTAAAAGCTATCTTGACTAACTGATGTTAATCAACCATTATTTATGTGTGGAGTTATAGCTTAAAACGACATCGTTTCATATAATTACTTTAAACAATCTTATTTTAAGTTAGAAAAAACATTCTATTAGTTACAACAGAGAATCAAATTCATTCCACGAGACTTCATTATACATAGGATAGAACCACTCATCATAACCTTATCTTATTAGAATATAAACTATTCCCTCTGTTTCATATTAGTTGTCGTTCTAGGTTTATGCACACAGATTAAGAAAACATTTAATTTTACATATTTTCAAAATAAAAACACTATTACCAATACACCTAACCATATATAAACCAATAAAAAAATAGAGTAAAGAATATTACCAATAAATTTTGCATTGAAAATCGAAAACGACACTTATTTTGAAACAAAAATTTACTCCGACATCTAATTTGAAACGGAAGAAGTATTAAATATAAGGGGTATAATCATTGTTAAAAATAATTTTGTTTCCAAAATGACAAAGAGATCAGAGGTGAATACAAGGTAAAAGAGACAATGAGGTTAACGAGACAAGCGGTAGCGGAGAAAGGTGGAGTGAATCAGAAAAACGGGGCAGAAATGAGAGAAAAAGAAAGTTGATGAAAGAGAGAGACGAAAGATGAATAAAGAGCTCGGATTGCTGTAAAGGATATTTAGAGATTGGAGGAGAAAAATGTGAAAGAAATGGAGTTGACAAGGTGGAATGGGAAGCCAGTCTCGCATATTACAATGGCAAAAAAATTGGAAGGACGGTGGGATGTGAAGAGATCTAATATATAATATAATGTTTATGCATTATATTAATATATGTTGGGTCAATTATTTCATCTTTTGCTTAATATTTTCTGAATAGTTACTTAATTAAATGTATTAGAATACCTTCAAATCTATACTCCTATTATTTATTAATCTAAAGTATGTTTGCCACTAGATCATCATCGATATATGTTACATGACTTGTAAGCTAGATATAATTAATAAACTTTCGTTTTAGCTTATAGTTTTACATGATGGTTGTAACGCATAAAGATGTAAACAAAAAAAAGGATTGTAACATATAGCAATGTTAAAAAAAAAAAATCACAAATCAGTTAAAATAGTATATACACAAGACGAAAACTCCAAAGCTAGCTAGTGTTTTGTCAGTTTCTTCGCAAATGGTGCAGACAAAAACAAAGATTCTTTGTCATTTTCCAACTAATAATCCTTTTTTGTTGTCAATTCCAACTAACATAATTTCTTTTGTTCTACAAGTATCTTTTCCTTCATTTTTTCTTCAATTTAAACCGTTCATTTATTTTCCACAGCCTAGCTAGTGAATATATGTGCCTAGTTACCAGTCCATTCGCTTGGCATGGGATAATCGCTATTCTTCGAATTTCACTAAAAGGGTATTTATCACTAAAAGCTTTCCTTTGACTCTATCTTTTCTAAAGGGTAAACTAACATATTTGTGTTTCTAGCAAACAAAAAACACACATTTGAATTTATATGAATTAGATCCTTACAATATATTACAGTTTATATTAATGAATAGAAATACAGAAATCCCATATATATCACTAAAAATATTTATCACAAAATAACACATGATGGTAAGAATTTCTAAAATAACATTCATTAAACATTAAAAAAAATGATTCTAAATCCTAACCATAATCCTAACTCACTTCTTAAATACTAAATCCTAATTTCTAATCATTAAACCCTACACCTAAATGTGAAATATATATTATTATATAAAATTATTATGTACATATTTTAAAACTTTTAATTTATTTTAGTTTTAAGATATTTAATAACCATAGAGTTATGCATATATGTACAATTTTCTTCTTATTCTTTAATGAATTTTTGTTTTTGAAAATATGGTTTTAGTGCTATTTATCTTTTTTTTAAGTACATTTTGAAAATAACATTAAAATTATGTGTTATATTATAGATTGTGTCATTGTATCTAAACGCAAATTGTCATTTTTATTAAGACAGTTCTCTCAAATAAAAATTTTAAGCTTTTGTCATAAAAATTCTTAAAAAAAATAATCAAAATATTTCATTAAAGATACAAACGACTATTATATACTATATATAAATACAAATTAAAAAAGTAAAAAGTAAATTTTTTATATTTTCAAATTATATGTTTTCAAATTTGAACTTTTATATAAAATTTATTTTCGAAATTCTTTTTTTCATTTTATTTTTATTTTTAAAGTTTCTTTTTGAAATTCAAAAATTGTTTTTGAAACTATTTAAAAAAATATTTTCAAATTTTTAATATTTATTTTTATTTTTTAAAATTTTAAACCTTAATCCAAAACTCCACCTCTCAACTCTAAACCCTAAGTCTAGATTAATTAATTCTATGAATATAAATGTATATTTACCTCTTTAATAAAATATTTTGATCTTTTTATTCTTGGAAGTTTATATTTTTGACAAAAACTTTTTCGATCTATTTTCAGGTATTTCTTTTTTTTATTAAAGATAGTTTTATCATACTAAAATTAGTCACAACATATAATCATCTTCTCTATTTAAAAGAAGTATATTTTAAAAACAACCCTATATTGATGTAGAATATTACATTAAATACCACAAAATTTTTCACTAAACCTAAAAATTTCATTAAGGATCATTTTGTCTTTTACAAAGACCAAATGTTATTGCACATCACATCACCCTATATTCACGTGAAATAACCAAATGTTATTGCACATCACAAATTTTGCAATCTTCTCCCTAAGTCAAATGCTTATTCTTTCTGGTTAGCACGCACAGATGCTCCCAAAACCAAATCATATATTGGAAATTAGGTGTTTTATTCGCATATACGGATTTAATCATTTTAAAAACATTTATTAGTTTATAATTTATTTATTTAAAAACTAATATGATAACTTATTATTTATGTTTTCAAAAGAAAAATCAAACATAAAATTATATATATATATATATATATACCAAAACAATTCATGAATATATATATATATATATATATGCAAATATTGAAACTAATCAGGATTTTAGAGCTTTAAATAAACATGGATGTTTTGCAGTGCAACAAAGAATAAGAACAAATTGAGGTCATTGAGAACTCCAAACGTCATGCTCTGCTGATATCTATACAGACAAACTAGTTCAAAACAGGATCCTAATGCCGTCGAGATCAAATATAAAAAAAAATTGACAAACGTTTTGTCTCTCTTATATTTATCATCAAAATATTATTGTGTTATATAGACAACACTTTTTTGACTTAACACACGTGACTAAACTCATGTAATTAGTCCATTGGGAAAAAGCCCATTTAGAAATATTAATAACTTCTTTATCTTACAAAGTTTAACATATAAATATATAATGTACTTATATCATATATAACATATATATATATGTTTATGTTACTTATAAAATTCAATATATCACTTATCCAATTTGCTTAGGTATGTAACCATATATGATCATATAAATTTAGTAATTGATTCTTACTTCATAGATTATAATCGGTTTTTAGCAAAACATTATAACTACCTAATTTTATATAGTTGCCAAACTTCGACATTACAAATTTAAATAGAGTAAATACAAATGATTTTAGGACATTTCTAATACATAAATATCTCTATTGTTTTGCAAATCAGAGTTGTGGAGCAAAAAGCACAAAATCATAGTGATTCCTATTGGTTATCAGCCATAAATTTGAGTTTCTGTATGTATTGAACATATAGAGAAGATGAAAAAATGAAAATTAACCTGCAATTACTTTTTCAATGTCGCACAAGGAAAATATAAAGAGAAGAATGGAAAATGGGAGATATAGGTTTAGGGCGGATAATCGTTCGGATATCGAATATAATCAATCGGGTTTGCAGTGCCGTCTCAGTACCAGGGGCAAGCAATGCAAAGGCCCTAGGGCCCACTGAATAATTAACTACTTTTGATATTATTAGTTGTTTATTAACATGTATATTATTGATCAACTGAAAATTACATTATAAAAATAAATTATACAAGCCATTTTGTTTAAAAAATAAATAAATAAACCAGTTAGTTTTTATTAAAAATTAAATTAATAATATATAATTTAAGAGAACAAATTTTGTCCTAGAACCCCATATGAAACTAAGACAATTTTGCGGGTTTGGATATCCAAGCTTCTCTAACTCATACCTATTCATATATTTTTATATTTCGATTTGGTTTCAGTTTGTTTTTTTGATTGGGTTGGAGGGTAAAATGCACATGCCTAAGCTTGACTTCGATTATCTTCAACTTAACCAAACCGAAATCGGATCACTCCGTTAACATTACCAAGAGCAATTCTAGAAAGAAATGCCTGGATTTTTAAGAGAGCTTTCTTCAGGCCAGCCTTTATTTCTTTTATATTTTTCTTGATTATAAGACGAATAATGTGTGTTCCACTTACCTACGTCCATTTATATTATAAAAAGACCATGCAAGTCCAGTCTCCCGAGGAAGACTTTGGTCTAGTGAACACAAAGATATACCAACGGTTTAATAGGTTGAGAAACTAAGACCATGATTAAAGGGGTTTTTTAGGAGAGGTTCTTAAGCGATGAGTCCTATGAAAAGTATAAGAACCGGTTCTAAAAGTTATTAATTAAAAACTGGTTCTTAAGGGTTTCTTACACTGTTCATGGGCCCTACTGACACGTGACAGCCTGTGATTGGTTCCTTTTTTAAAGAACACTTTTCAAGAACCCCTCATGGGGTTCTTGGGTTAATCATGTCCTAAGAGCAGCATCATCGCAGTTGTTTCTTAAAAGAGTGGGGGCCACAGAAAATGTAAAAAGAGTCTCCAACTTCACCTAAATAAGAGACGTTTTCGATGGGTTTCTTGCACTGTATGTGGGTCCCATTGACACATACCAATCTGCGATTGGTTACTTTTTAATTATTATTTTTAATTAAAAAAAAAACTACATGTGGATATCCGCGATGATGCTGCTCGAATGTTTAGAAACTCGCCTAAACCTTATGGTTGGAACTGCTCTAATAACTGAAAATCAATAGAAAAAAATCAGATAAAAATCCTCTTTCTACTGAGAAAAGAAAACATGAAAGAGAAAAATATTTAGTTTCATGTTATTGTAAATTTTCATTGAAAAGTATTTAAGATCTTATGCATGGGGCCTCTAATTTCGACTCATCAATCATTACTACGGTAAACATCG
This sequence comes from Sinapis alba, assembly GCA_012274485.2. Classification (NCBI taxonomy): domain Eukaryota; kingdom Viridiplantae; phylum Streptophyta; class Magnoliopsida; order Brassicales; family Brassicaceae; genus Sinapis; species Sinapis alba. The sequence continues at coordinate 40,336 of MU106851.1, read as the reverse complement.
ACTAGTTAGTATAATTGAAGATGTTATTAGGTCAAATCTGTATTTGTTTTCTTTTGTTATTATTGATTATAAACGAGTAATTATGGAAAAGCGTAGTATACACACATATAAATAGATATAACGTGTAATCTGACGTGTAATGCCCAAAAAGTGTATTATATATAAATAGATATATATATATTATTTTTTCTTCTAAAGCTTTGACTATATATGTATCCCATTTATATATGGAATAAAATGTTTCATTCTATAAAACCTAAGAATTCAACTGCGCGTAGTCAATAAAAAAAGAGAGTCAACACGTAAAGCTTCAAACCAAAATGCTTAGGTTTATAATTATCAACAATCTTTACTTGTTTCATGAGAATCAACAAATACAACGTAGAGTCACATAACCAACCTAACAGAACGTTAGAACTTAGAAGGATTTGTCCACATTACAATAAGAAATTAGGGTTTGTTCTAGAAACCAACTTTCTCCTAAACGAGAAAAACGCAAAGAAAAAAGCATAACTATATCTACAAATAGATTAGAAAGCAGAGAATGAAATGCTATGGAGGCTATGCTATTAAAGATCTAATCTCTTTTAAAAACAAAATTTTGGTTTGAAAAAATAGAGTTTCATAGACAAAAATAATAATAATTAGATATACATATAGATATGTTAAATAAATTTTGTATTATATATTTCCATAGCTAGATTTATTTGAAAAATATCATATCAGTTTTTTTTTTTTTTAAATTATGCTGAATTCTAAAATAAAAAATTAACTTTTATTAAAAAAACCAAAACAAATTTGCCTATGTGCATTATCTCTAGAACCCCAAAATGGGGTTTTTATTTTTTTTTTATTTTTTTTTGTTGTCTGATTTTTTTTTTAAAGAACCAATCGCGGGCCGACATGTGTCAGTAAAACCTGCGAACTGTGTAAAAATAGTTCTTATTTAAGAGTTTTTGGAACTGTCTCTTACACTGTTCATGAGTCCTACATGTCAGTGGAGTCTGCGAACAGTGCAAAAGACCCTATAAGAATTTTGGATAAAAATGGCCTAAGGACCCCGAAAATATTTGAACCGGCGCTAGGACTAGTCCGGAAAATTCCTATGAATTTGAAAATGGTAGTAGTTAGATTATTCCCTTCCTTCGTAAGTTCCTATATAATTATTATTTATAAAATCCCTAGTTGCTGAGTAATTTATTGTTTATGAACGATCTTATCACAAGTCACCCATTTCTACTAACCAACGAGGAAGAAGCAATAGAACACCTTTTTTCCTTTCCGTTTATATTATACTCCCTAGTTGGTTACTCATCTATCGCTTTTGAACTCTTTATTATCACCAAGTTCTCCTAACTAAAACAAACTCAAAAGAGTATTGTTAGTATTCAGTCTTTGCAACGTTTTTATTTCTCTTTAATCCAATGGCCGAGAGGTTGCAATTGATTTTCCTCCTTGCTTCACATGTGTTCATCTCGGGTACGTCTTTTTAATTGTTTTCTGTAAAAATAATAATGAGAAGGGATGTATTATAAAAAGTTATTAGACTCTCTGTATTTCATTTATCCCAGTAACAATAGTCTTTTCTTCTCTAACCTTAATTTTCAAAGCAGGAGTGTTGTCAATGAGTATCCTTACCATAGAGAACAAATGCAACCAAACAGTTTGGCCAGTCATCTACTCATGGAAATCACAGCTCACCACCACCGGCTTCACTCTCCAAAGAGGCGAGGCGCGTGCCTTACAAGCGCCGTCTTCATGGTACGGTCTTATATCCGGTAGGACGCTTTGCTCAAACGACTCAACAGGAAACTTCACATGCGCCACTGGAGACTGCGAGTCCAAAACCATCGAGTGTCCAGGCTCATACAGTTGGTCTAAGGTGACTTATATCTACTTCAGAATCGACTACGGGGGAACCAACAGCCACATCGTTAGTCTTGAGCATGGTTACAACCTTCCTGTGATGGTGGCCCCGTCACAGAGTAGCCCGACATGTTTTAGCTCGGGTTGTATGGTTGACTTGAACAAGACTTGTCCAGATAATCTTAAGGTGTTTGATGGTGCTAAACCAATTAGTTGTAGTAGCGCGTGCAAAGGATCTGGAACACCGGAAGATTGTTGCACAAACTACTTTAAGTCGAAGCAAAACTGTAAGCCGACAGTGTATACGCAGAACTTTGAGTTAGCTTGCCCATATGCATATAGCTACCCTTACAACGATAATAACAGCACATTTACATGCACAAACTCGACTAACTACGTTATCACGTTTTGCCCATCTTCTATTCCCGACATCCCCAGGTAAAATTCTCATAAATAACCTTTTTATCATGTTTTTTGCACCGTTTCAAAAGAAGAATTTCATTATTATTTTTTCTATTGATTATGTGAGGTCAGAACTGTTTCTTAATTTTAATTAAAAAAAAATAAAAGACAGTTCTTAAATATCTTATTTAAAAATCATTTTTTAATTTTTTTCTAGTTAAAGTTAAGAAACGGTTTTTATATTAGGTTAAGAATAATATCCTAAAACCATCTCCATCAAGGGTTCTTAGGGAGGGGTTCTTAGCGGGATTTAAGAACCGGTTCTTAAATCCCGCTAAGAACCCCTTCCTAAGAACCCAACATGCTCTAAGAACTTTGTAATAGTTATGCTGTGACATCATTTATAAATTAAATGGATACTTTATGGAAACGCCACAACGGCCCACATAGTGTGTCAGCTTTTTGTTTTGTTTTAGGTTTTAAAAAGTCAGAGATGGTTTTATCAAATTAGTCACCTTGTACAAATAATTTATTCTATCCTAGTGGTGTTAGTTTATATGAACTGGATACTTTTATAATCCTTTTGAAAAGTAAACAAAGAGCCTTTTCGAAACCTACCAAGTCACCAACCAATACAATATAGACGTTAATAAGTTTATGTATTTTGTTTGAAATAGGAATCATTTTCAAACTTTGATTTTAATATCAAACTAGAGATCTGCACCGTGGTGTGCGGATGTATAAGTAATACGAGTAATAAAAATATCATACAAAAGTCTTCTCTCGTTCGATATTTAGTTGCTAGCAGCATGAAAGTATGGATAAAATAATATACTGCTTTTCTCCCGTAATTGTGTAATGGTACAATGTTTTATTTATTAATTTCTTTTCTTTGTCTCCGGTGAAAAAATAATCTGGATCCGCGTGATAGAAGCTCAATGTCAGGAGGGAAAGGTAAGCTTATTTCTGTTTTCATCATCTTAATAAATGTATACGAATGTTGATTTTGGTTTTATTAATCATTCGTTATATTTGATGCATTTGCAGAAAGTTCTGTACGGAAGTTAGGACCCATACTCGGTACACACTCATCCCAGCCACTTCTCTTTTAGTCATTCATGTATGTAACACCTAAGTCTTGCTTATTATTTCTTGCAGGAGGAATAGCAGCTTTAGCTTTGATAATCATTATTGTAGCAATTGTGGTAGTGGTGAGAGCAAAGAAAGCGAGAAGAAAGCGTTATTCGACCGACGAGAACATTGAAGCGGCTATAATGTTGAAACGATATAGTTATGAAAACGTCAAGAACATGACAAACTCGTTTGCTCATGTTCTAGGGAAAGGAGGATTCGGAACAGTTTATAAAGGAAAATTACCCGATGCTAGCGGCCGAGATATTGCACTAAAGATCTTGGATGATTCAAAGGGGAATGGAGAAGATTTCATCAATGAATTAGCTAGCATGAGTAGAGCATCTCATGTTAATATCGTCTCTCTATTTGGGTTCTGCTATGAAGGGAGCAAGAGAGCTATCATCTATGAGTTCATGCCCAATGGATCACTTGACAAGTTTATCTCGGAGAATATGTCAACAAAGATGGACTGGAAAAATTTATACAACACTGCGGTAGGCGTTGCTCGTGGGTTAGAGTACTTGCACAATAGTTGTGTATCGAAGATTGTGCATTTTGATATAAAGCCACAAAATATACTCATGGATGGAGATTTGTGTCCGAAGATTTCGGACTTTGGCCTTGCTAAGCTATGCAAAAACAAAGAGAGTATCGTGTCGTTGTTGGATGCAAGAGGGACTATAGGTTATATTGCTCCTGAAGTGTTTTCCAAGAACTTTGGTGAAGCTTCTCATAAGTCAGATGTGTATAGTTATGGAATGGTGGTTCTCGAGATGATTGGGGCAAAGAACAAAAGAAGAGCTGAAACTTCTAGGTCCAATCTAAGTTCAATGAACTTTCCAGAATGGAT
>MU106851.1:0-34839 GCA_012274485.2 Sinapis alba | reverse complement strand
GGTTCTTAAATCCCGCTAAGAACCCCTTCCTAAGAACCCAACATGCTCTAAGAACTTTGTAATAGTTATGCTGTGACATCATTTATAAATTAAATGGATACTTTATGGAAACGCCACAACGGCCCACATAGTGTGTCAGCTTTTTGTTTTGTTTTAGGTTTTAAAAAGTCAGAGATGGTTTTATCAAATTAGTCACCTTGTACAAATAATTTATTCTATCCTAGTGGTGTTAGTTTATATGAACTGGATACTTTTATAATCCTTTTGAAAAGTAAACAAAGAGCCTTTTCGAAACCTACCAAGTCACCAACCAATACAATATAGACGTTAATAAGTTTATGTATTTTGTTTGAAATAGGAATCATTTTCAAACTTTGATTTTAATATCAAACTAGAGATCTGCACCGTGGTGTGCGGATGTATAAGTAATACGAGTAATAAAAATATCATACAAAAGTCTTCTCTCGTTCGATATTTAGTTGCTAGCAGCATGAAAGTATGGATAAAATAATATACTGCTTTTCTCCCGTAATTGTGTAATGGTACAATGTTTTATTTATTAATTTCTTTTCTTTGTCTCCGGTGAAAAAATAATCTGGATCCGCGTGATAGAAGCTCAATGTCAGGAGGGAAAGGTAAGCTTATTTCTGTTTTCATCATCTTAATAAATGTATACGAATGTTGATTTTGGTTTTATTAATCATTCGTTATATTTGATGCATTTGCAGAAAGTTCTGTACGGAAGTTAGGACCCATACTCGGTACACACTCATCCCAGCCACTTCTCTTTTAGTCATTCATGTATGTAACACCTAAGTCTTGCTTATTATTTCTTGCAGGAGGAATAGCAGCTTTAGCTTTGATAATCATTATTGTAGCAATTGTGGTAGTGGTGAGAGCAAAGAAAGCGAGAAGAAAGCGTTATTCGACCGACGAGAACATTGAAGCGGCTATAATGTTGAAACGATATAGTTATGAAAACGTCAAGAACATGACAAACTCGTTTGCTCATGTTCTAGGGAAAGGAGGATTCGGAACAGTTTATAAAGGAAAATTACCCGATGCTAGCGGCCGAGATATTGCACTAAAGATCTTGGATGATTCAAAGGGGAATGGAGAAGATTTCATCAATGAATTAGCTAGCATGAGTAGAGCATCTCATGTTAATATTGTCTCTCTATTTGGGTTCTGCTATGAAGGGAGCAAGAGAGCTATCATCTATGAGTTCATGCCCAATGGATCACTTGACAAGTTTATCTCGGAGAATATGTCAACAAAGATGGACTGGAAAAATTTATACAACATTGCGGTAGGCGTTGCTCGTGGGTTAGAGTACTTGCACAATAGTTGTGTATCGAAGATTGTGCATTTTGATATAAAGCCACAAAATATACTCATGGATGGAGATTTGTGTCCGAAGATTTCAGACTTTGGCCTTGCTAAGCTATGCAAAAACAAAGAGAGTATCGTGTCGTTGTTGGATGCACGAGGGACTATAGGTTATATTGCCCCTGAAGTGTTTTCCAAGAACTTTGGTGAAGCTTCTCATAAGTCAGATGTGTATAGTTATGGAATGGTGGTTCTCGAGATGATTGGGGCAAAGAACAAAAGAAGAGCTGAAACTTCTAGGTCCAATCTAAGTTCAATGAACTTTCCAGAATGGATCTATGATGATCTTGAGAGGAAGGAAACCATTAGACTTGTAGGAGATCATATAATGGAAGAGGAAGAAGAGAAGATAGTGAAGAAAATGGCATTGGTGGGGTTGTGGTGTATTCAGACTAATCCATCTGATCGTCCTCCAATAAGAAAAGTCATAGGAATGTTAGAGGGAAGTCTAGAAGCTCTTCAGGTACCACCTAAGCCTCTCTTTGATTCACATCTGGTAGCGGCTTGGGAAACTATTAAAGACAGCCAAGATACTTCTAGTATCTCTACACAAAGCTTGTTAGAGAGAAAAACTCTTAGGCCCGGCCAAGATACTTTGATCGTTTCCAGAGAAGAGGTTTAGGATAGTGTGGAACAGAAACAAAATATTTTATATTCCTCGAAAAAACAAAACCAACGAGAAAAATATCAAAATCATGGGATCTGCTTGTTGGTTTCTTGATGAAACTCATTTAATTTTTGTTGATCTTTACCATTTTATAATTATTGTTGTATTTTAGTGTGAAGTTGTGTTAGAATTATACTCCGAGATCTTCAAGATTAAATTAGTATTCGTTCATGGTTTATGAGTTTTTAGTGAGAAACATGATGCATGTTATTGAGCGAGAAGAAACAAGTATAAAATGTTTATTAATGTCTAGAAATCATTCTTCATCAAACAGAGGGAGGTGTATGAATCTGTAACACTATAATTGCTCACTCAGTCAATAGGTCATATTTCGTGTGATAACATGTGCATTAATTTTCTTAAAAGATTCAAATATCTTATTTATTAATTTTACACATAATAGTTTCATTTACTTTGATCTCATTCACATAATCTCGTCAATTAATTTCGAATAAATCACTATTATTTTATTATTTCAATTCAAGTATGTTTACTTTCAAAGTTTCTTCTGAACAAAAAATTTAAAAGATAAATGCTGATATAAATAGTCAATCAATTATATTAATTCTTTCAAGATATACCACAATGGGAGATGCTATAAAAATGTGATTGAAACTCCCGAATGTAAATTTTTTTATGAGCAAGTAAATAAGACTAATATATAACTACTGTAAAAAATATCTGTGTTACAAGAAATAATCTCTGTAAGAAACTCACGTGCGGTTAGGATAATCTCTTGCTCTTGCTCTGGTCGCTGATCTCGTGTAGAGCTCTGCGTAATGTGTAGCCAATGATGCCCCAACTGAAATCTATGCTCATCAATTTCTCCATGCTTTCTTGTGATACAGTGATTAAATGCTCGCTCCAATGCGTAATTAAAACCCGGTTCTTAACTTTCTTTTTCTTTTCAGCTAAAAAAACGAATCAAACCAAGATAAGTCACGTGCTTACGTCACGTGTCTTCTAAGCAATATCCAAAATCCAACGGTGGTAAAGAAGAGACACGGCGGTGACCAATGTAATAAAATCAACTCCAATCCTTTCCGATTCCCGTCACCGTCGCCAGTAAGCTTCTTCTTCTTCTTCCTCCTCCCCCGTCTAACGGTAGTATGTTTAATTTCTAGATTACGCGCCGAGTCTAGCTCAAAGTTCAACCCTTTTTTCAATTCTCCCACACCCAATCGATCAGATTTTGACGATTCGTTTTGTTCATGTTGGTTTGAGTTTGAATCGAATCTAAAAGCTCAAAGTTCAATCCTTTTTTCACTTCTCTAAGACCAATCTATCAGATTTGTTTTTTCTTCAACGGGTCTCTGCTTTTCTTTTGTGTTGTTTCTAATGTTTTGATTTTGATTCATAAGCTTAGACATAGATCTCATTGTCTGAATTTCATATTGTTTCAACTGTAAGGAGAAGAGAGTTATAACAAGATATCATGGAGGAACACTACTGCTGCTTTTACTCCAAGATGCTCTCAAGATTAAGCATCGGTTCATTCATACTTAGTTTGGTACTTGTTCTAGTGGTCCGTGTACTATATGTTATGTACCAGTGTGGCAAACCCTTTCCCAAGGGAACTTCACGCTCCTTTACTACTCTTATTGTTCTGGGTTCAGGTAAGAAGAGTCATCACTTCTTGTCTTATTCAATTTGGATGCATGTAAAATGTTGTTATGGGTTTTATTAGGGGGACACACGGCAGAGATGTTGAGTCTCCTCTCTGTCTTGCGCATGGACAGATTTACCCCCAGGTTTTACATTGCTGCAGCGACTGATAACATGAGTCTCCACAAAGCTCGTTGCTTTGAAGATTCTCTTGCTGACAAGGTATATAGTTATTTGCTTTATTGTATTGGAAAGATGCGGGCGATTATTATCTTGTGTGGTTGATGATGAATCAACTGATATGGCTGTTTATGTAGCCTGCTGTTAAGGAAGCCTCCTTACAGTTCACGCAAATTTACCGGAGTCGAGAAGTTGGTCAGTCTTATGTTACTTCTGTTTGGACTACCATTCTTGCCACTGTTCACGCTCTCTGGCTAATGATCCGGATCAGACCCCAAGTGGTATTGTTCTTTTTTTCTCATCTCATTGCTTTCTTGTTATCTTAAGGCTTCATAAAACTAAATGTGGTTGAAGTTTTTCAGATTCTTTGTAATGGTCCTGGGACATGTATTCCTCTTTGTGTGATCGCTTTCTTGTTCAAGGTATACACACTTCTGCAAATCTATCACTCTTCTTTTTGGGATGACCTTTTATGTGATTCTTCGTCATCACGGTTTCTCCATTATATGTAGAATTTTCATCAAGTGCTTGTTTCTTTATTTGGTTGCAGGTGCTGGGAATCAGATGGTCGTCGATCTTTTATGTTGAGAGTGTAGCAAGAGTTAAGAAGCTCTCATTAAGTGGTTTGCTGCTTTACAAGTTAAGGCTAGCTGATCAGTTCTTTGTTCAATGGCCGCAACTGCAAAAGAAGTATCCTCGGGCTCACTATGTTGGTTGCCTGATGTAAGGATTTTGGGAACTATACTCACACATAGATTGTATTACAACTTAGAATAGCTACAAAGTTTACACCCTCTCTTTCTGTATACAGTATTGAGACACGTTTTGGTAATACTGCTCGTCTTTACTTGCTCTGAACCCAAGTATTAATTACTGAAGTTTTGTAATCAGCTTGTTCTGAAGCTGTTGATGCCATTCCAATACAATATGAGTTGGATTGTCTTCTTGAAAAAAAACTAAACCACAGTAACTCACTATTTCCTTTAACCCATTGTTTACTCTTAAACCTACAAACTGTTACAAATAAGGTAAAAAGGAAAAGCATCACGGTGAGAGTTCACGTGAGTTGCATAACAAATGTAGTATGTTTATTCTTCATTGCAGGTACCTCCAGGCCCATAAGAAAAGTATGCCTGCTTAATCAGCTCGCTGAAGTCTCTATCTTTTGCCCATTTGGTCCTTCTGCTTCTAGTGGGTCACAGGATTCTACTTTTGGGATTCCAACACTTTTCTTCATTTTTTTGTCATCAAGATAGTGTTGGTAGACATAGGACATGAAACCCCAAATGGCCAAGATCATAGAAATCACCTTTAACCCATTCATTTTGTCATGGAAAATGATGACAGCCATGATAGGAACCACAGGCAGCCCCAACACACTTATTGCATTTGAGAACAGAGAAGATAGCTCAAAGATCAGTCCCGTGCCACCGATGTTGAATACCTGCCAGGTAATAGCTGTCCACACTAGGTTCATAACGTAAGATACCTTACCAAGCTTGTAGTTCTCCATCTCACTGCTCAAAGCTTTCCACTCGCTGCTAGCGAAAAGCCCCACCAAGCTAACACAACTGGCCACTAGACTCAGGTAGATGATCATATCCATAACTTCTGTGAAAGTTTGCCGCTTTAAGACTTTACGGAAGGCTAGCTGTTGTAGGGATAAGACTAGACCAAACCCAGCAGAAGCACCAATAGTGCATAAGAAGCTTGTTACATACTGTGCTTTTGTAACTTTTTGAGAGTTTGATTCCTCGTTATTGAAGGCAAGGAGGGTGGAAGATATAGTTAAGAGCAAAAGAGAATTCAAAATGATGGGAGTAAGCTTCTGTGAGTTGAGGAAATAAGAGAAGAAAGCATTGAAGGCTAGCTGAGATGCACAGATCAGTGAATAGGTTGAAACTGGAAGATAAAGCAATCCTATAGAGTATAGATAGCAATCTGCTCCTACAAGAACTCCAAGCACTACGTAAACCGATACACGGTTCCTAAGTGAGGCTGCTTTGCCATCATCTCTATGAGTTGTTGTTGCTGTATGCGTTTTGATTGACAAGAGATAATACGGAAGCAGAACAGGAAAGCCTACGAGTTGAACTACGGTTGCTAGCCACTTGCTGTTTCCTCCGTTGTCATAGTATATTCTTCCCAGAATTGTAGCAACTGATTGGCCTGAAATGACAAAGAATGTATAGACCGCCACCCGGATCAAGCGTTTGTATGTGTTTGAGTGAGTTACTCCTGTCTGGTTTCTTTCTTCTTGTACTGTTGGGTTTGGTTCTTTTCCCTGCTGAACTAGTAAGTTAGGGAAGACAACACCGAAAATTAGCTTACAGTTTTATGTATCTATATATCGAACAATAAGATACCATAATTATCTTTTTCTTTCTTTTGTGAAGATGAAAGACGAACTGGTTTATGCTAACTCACCAATGACTTGTAATTCTTGATCACCCTTCATGGCGGATGTGGTATATACCTCCTTGGAGATGGACAAGGAGGATCTAACGACGTTCTGAACAAACTCTTAAGTATTAGGTATCGTATTATCAAGGTCTCTTGGTTGCTAATATACTACCAAATGATAGCTATATATATATTAAGGGATTAGGAGTCGATCACCTGTTAAGTTTTGTTGCAACTTGGCCCCCACATTGAATAAATGGCCGAGCTATAAATATCTCTTATCTTGTCAAGAATGTAATTTTTCAAGATGCCACTATTGTTGACCAAGAGATGATGAGTTAAGTCAAGGATGAAATATTGTGTAGCCAATATTCATTCAGAAATTTTTCTTTGCTGGGGTAGTGGAGAAACATCAACATGACGCAAAGACAACATGCAAACTTACACGCATACACACAAGTTGTGTGGCCTTTCAGTTGAATATTTTCAAAACTTCTTTGTCTCTATGGCGTGTTCCGTCTAACTATCTTTCTCTTACGATGAGACATGTGGTTTAGGAACACATACTTTTCACATTCATGCCAGCTGCATGTGTTTTATCAGCCTTGTGTATCTTCCTCAACATGGTTTGTGTGGCAAGTCTTCAACTTCTTTTCGTCGAGGTAATGCTGATAGACAAATGAAAAGAATCCCCATATAGCTAAAATGATGGAGAAGATCTTCAATGAATCCATCTTATCATGGAAAACTATCACCGCTACAACTGGAACTATAGGCAATCCCACAGCAGTTATGGTATTAGAGAACACAGAAGATGACTCAAAGATCAATCCCAAAGCACCAATAGTGTAGACTTGAGAGGAAATAGCAGCTGAGGACAAAGTCATAATGTATGACCCCTTCCCGAGACTGTAGTTTTGCATCTCGCTTGTTAAAAGTTTCCACTCCCCACTAGCAAAAAGCCCTATCAGAACCACACAACATGAAACTAGTGACTGGTAAATGGCCATGTCCATGACTGCTGAGAATGAAGGTTTCTTCAAAACTTTTGTGAGGATTAGTTGTACCAGTGATAAAAGCAGTCCAATCCCAGCAGAAGCACTAATGGTGCATATGAACCCTAACACATACTCTACTCTTGAGACATATTTTATGTTTTGCGACTCATTGTTGAACACCAAGAGTGCAGAGGAAACAGTAAGGAGAAACAGAGAATTGACAATGTAAGGAGTGAACTTTTGAGAGTTAAGGAAGTAGGAGAATAAGGCAGTGAAGGCTAACTGCGAGGCAAAGATGAGGGAGAAAGTAGAAACTGGTAAGTAGAGCAAACCCACTGAAGACATATAACTGACAGCAGATGCTAAGAGGCCAAGACATATGTAAGCTAATCCAAGAGTAGTGTAGGAAGAGAACTTTATGAAACTCGGATCTGTATTTTCTTGTTGTTTGTCCCGTGAGAAGAATCGATATAGAAACAAAACAGGGAAGCCTATGCGTTGGAGAACTGTTACCATCCATGTGCTCTTCCCACCATTTTCATAATACAATCTTCCCAGGATTGTAGAAAGTGCTTGGCAGGTAAGGACAAAGAATACATAAATGGAGATTCTGAAACACTTCTTGTAGTTCCTGGTTTGAGGTACCGAGGATGATTCAGTTACCTCATGATCTATTAGGTTTGCTTCTAAGTTCTGGTCACCTGAAACATTGTAAAGAACATTCTAAAGAAATGAAAGCCAAATGATGTTTTCAGATGCATTTAAAAGGAATCTACACCATCAGATGTTTTTTGCTTACCATTGACATTGAGTTCTTGGGATCTTTCCATGACAAAACTTTTTGCTTAGCGTTGACTTAAAAGTTTTCTTGGAACCCTTAAATGGTAGCTTGTTAATACAGCCTGGGCATGGAGCTCCAATCTTAAATAACGTTTTAACTTCAGTTTCTTTTGTCTGAATCTTTTATTCTTTAGCATCTTTTGAAGTGGAATCAGACGTTAACAAATATACAAGAATACATGGTGGCCTTGAGCACACTTGACATTTTAAAAGTTTTAATGTTCTTGGGGGTGTCTACCATATATATATAACTGTTTAATTTAGATGCAACTGGCTATAATTTATAAAAGCTTTTCAATGTACTTGGATCTTTGTCCAAGCCTAGACATGACTGTTGTCTTCTTGATAAGCATAAGAAGCTAAGCCCAAATGGCCAAAATAATCAACTCAGTGAGTAGAAGCGTTCTGATAACATCAGAGAAGAGCGATGATAACTTCAATAATCAAAAAGTTTCTTTCACGTGGGTATCTTAGGTTGCTTCTATTCAACTTTTCCCACGTTATATGAAAAAAATCACAAAAACAGTTTTAAAACAAAACAAAAATGTTTAAAATAGTAAAAATTTGATGAACTAATGTTTTTTTTAACAATGGGGTAATTACATTACATCATCATATAATCTATATATCTATTACATATGATGATCAACTGCATGACACATATGCAATTGATGAACTAATGTTATTAATCCGAAATAAATAAAACACAAGGAGGCAATTAGATGATAAAAAATTTATTTTTTATTTTGGTCAAATAGAGATCATTTATTCTAGGAGAGTTGTTACAACGGGTTTAGCTATTAAAATTTATAAAACCTTAGGTCTTGGATCTTTGTCTAATCCTGAATGTTGTTACTCTTCTCTTCTTGTGTTTCTTTTTCTTCCTCTTCAGCTTGAGGAATCTCTTGCTCCTCTTCTGGTTTTGGATCATCAATATAATGCTGGTAAGCATAAGAAACAAACCCCCATATGGCCAAAAACATTGCAATCAACTTGATTCCACTCATCTGATCTCGGAAGAACAAAACAGCAAGAACAGGAACAACAGGTAAACAAAGAGTGCTTATCACGTTTGAGAAAAGCGACGAAACTTCAAGAATCAAACCCACACTACCAATCCAACAAGCTTGCCAAGATATCATTGAACCAATATTTATCAAAAGATAAGAGTTTTTCCCTAGTTTAAAGTCTTCCATTTCTGTCCTTAACATTTTCCATCCACCACTAACAAAGAGTCCAGTCACAACTGCACAAGTAGCTACCAAAGACTGATATGTGACCATGTCCAAAATAGCCTTGAATGTGTATTTCTTTAGAATCTTTTCGAACGCATAATCTGTTAAAGAAAGCACTAGAGAATATCCAGCTGAGCTACCGATCGCGCAGATGTATCCAATAACATATTTGTATTTGGATAATGAGTTTGAAGAAGAAGATTCAGGCTCAGGTTGGATGACAAGAAGTGTAGAAGATGTGGTCAAGAGAACAAGTGAGTTGAGTATACAAGGTGTGAACTTCTGAGAGTTAAGGAAGTAAGAGAAGACAGCATTAAAAGCCAACTGAGACGCAGAGATCAAAGAGAAAGTTGAGACAGGAAGGTAGAGTAATCCAAAGGAATACAGAACACTGTGACCAGCAGCAAGCAAGCCAAGTCCTATGTAAACTGATGAAAGTTTCAAGAAGGACGAAGTAGTTTTGTTGGCTAAGGTATTAGTCTTGTGAGGCTCAGACTTTATGTAATAATAGCAAGGAAGGGTTAAAGGAAACCCAACTAGCTGAACTAAGGTCTCGAGCCATATACTGTTGCCACCTTTGTCGTAGTAAAGTCTACCTAATAGAGTGGCTATTGTCTCTCCAGCTAAGAGGAGAATGACGTAGAGACACACTCTTAACCTCCATGAGTAGTTGTGACTTCTCTGTTCTGTTGAGGATTTCCTTTCAGGTTCTGATCAACACATGAAAACAGAACAATAACATAAGTAAAACAAGAACACAAGAAACAGAACAGGTGGTTAAACTACGTACCGCTATTGACGTGAATATGCAGTTCTTGAGTTTCTGATTCTACTTCCATCTTAGCAACCAGGAGGGAGCAATATCTCAGGGAACAAACAAAGATGATGTGTCCTAAATTGCTTATATATAGGCAAATGTGTATGCATATCTTATAAACAATCTTGTTATTACTTAGTATATTAAAATATCGGGTTATTAAAATAGTTATTAAATGGATATAATCTGTTCAAGCTATTACCCGAAATTGTTAGATGCACTCTTGACATGAACCATTTTCCCCCAATGATTTCGCATTCCATCTTTAACCTAACCAATTTTTTTACCTAACAAATATTTTCTTGTCATTTATCTTTTAATTAGCCAAACAAAAAAAATTAAGAATGGAGTCAGATTATCTAACAAATGTCTCCACCTTTATATGACCCATATGAAGAAAACGTGTGACAAGACGCCATAACAAAGCATAGAAGTTAAAAAACAAGAAAATGTTCATGATGATGGTAATAAAAAATAGTGGCATGGAGGTGGGCTTTGAGTCCCAATGTGTTTAGCTCTAACGTATCTACAAGAAGAAGAGACAGCTTCACTTCCTCTGTTGCTGTTCTGTTTTTTTCCACCAGAAGAAGATAGATAAAGATGAACATTCTCTAAGTACACTTTCTTACATGGCATTCCTTTGCTACAATGCAGCTGCACTGCGACCCTTGACGATGATGTTCCTCTTATGTTCTTGAAGTATATCTCACTCAGCTTCACCTTAGATGGTAACTACAACAAGAAGTCAATTAGAACCGTGCTCTCGGACCCATTTCAGTAACAAATCTTAAGTAAAACATTTGGTGCCACTCAGATCAACACGGTTTGGTTCTTATGTTCTTGAAGTTATGTCACTTAAATTTACTCCAAAGGGTACCTGGAAAATGTAATCTTTATCACATATTCTAGCTTGTAAGAATGGTAATTTGACAACAAAAAAATGTTTCAACCGGCGCTAATCACAGTTTAATCTTTAACACTTGAGAAACTAGATAGGTAGAGATGTAGTTCTAATTTTGCTGAATTTATGACACTATCAAGAGTACCTGAAAATTTAATGTTTAATGATAGTATCTAAGTAACTTACAAAGACTGATTAATTAATGTTGGTTAATATAAACAGACAATATTTGACCCAATTACGTGATTCTCCCGGAAGATACTTTGTATATAGCTTTGCTTCTCTTTATAAAATTATGGCTTCCTTTTGTTTTTGTTAGGTAAATTTGATGCTGACCCCGAATAAGAATAAAGATATATATATATCATTATCACGAGATTTGTTTGTATCATCAACATAATATATATAACTAAATTTACTAAATGAAATGTTTCAGCTAATGTAGATATGTAATATGTCAAATGGATTTTCCTTATGATTTCCATATATGATTGGACTTGATATCATCTATTTCTTTATCTACGAAGGCTAAATCATTCTCAGTCAAAATTGGTCATATGTAGAACATATAATATAGGATTTCCTATTATGTTTGTTTATGTTAAACATATAAAGTATATTTTTCCTTGAGCTTTAGAACAATTTATGTTAAAGTTGATTTATCTCAAAACTTCAAAGCTGATGTATTTGAATTGATTAAAAATAAAGTGAATAATGGATCATGATGAACAGACTAGGGGGTGGACATATCAGTTGAATTTCAAAATCGACATAAATTTGCAAATAGGAAAGTAAAGTACATCGGAGAGCGCATGCTAGAATTCAGAAGCCACATGATCTTATGATGCTCACCTCAATCATATAATTTAGATATAAATGTAGTTTCATGCATTGAGTAACTTAGGTATATGACATAAATGCGCTTCCAAATAATGTCCACAAATATGTACATACGCTGATCCGGTGATCGGCTTAAAATGCAAAAGAAAAAGAAAAAAAAAAATCAGCCTTTTGGTATATTGTTATTGTCAGAAACTGTTGTCGTCAGAAAATACATTTATATGCTGATAACGATACCAATCCATCTCGGATCTGGAGCAGTATCTAAAATAAATGCCACCCTGGAATGCATACCATGTTCCGAATTAATTAAATCTCCGAATGAAAGCTACTCCCTCCGTTTCGCAAAGAGTGTCGTTTTGAGGTTTTATTTTTGTTTCATAAAGAGTGTTGTTTTCTATTTTCAATGCATAATTTATTAATTTTATTTTCCAGATTAATTTTTTATTGGTTGAAATATGATTAGTTGTATGGAGAATGATATTTTTATATGGAGAATATGCAAAATTAAATGTTTTTTTAATCCGTGTGCAGAATTCTAAAACGACACTTATTATGAAACAGAGGGAGTAAAAGATTATATTGATAGTTCCACAGTTCCATATATAATCTTTAGTCCCCCAGGCTCAACCAAAGCGTATAGAATTTTCACGGTATATATGTTCTCATAGCAGACCGTCTTACGCCGATAGTGGAAGAAGTGCGGTCGAAGGGACATACAATTATCACTGATGTATGAGTTTTCTCCCTGGTTAACATTTAGTTTGGGCATAATATAAAATCAGACAGTTAACTAAAATTACCTTGAAATGAGTTTTCATCTCACGTTTCAAACTAAACAAATACTTTTCAAAATAAATGTCATCCTACCATTTTTATCCTACCATTTTTCTTTTGTTACACAAAAATATCACTTTATAATTTTAATAAAAATTATATTTATTTTCAGTTTAAAATTAATTACAAACTGCATTTATTTTATAAATAATTTTATTCATCTTAAATATTATTGGTCAAATAGATGTAACTAATAAAACTTAAATACATTTCAGTCACTTTTTAGTATATATGAAAAATGTCAAAATAACACTTATATTGAAACGGAAAGAATAATT
Organism: Sinapis alba; assembly: GCA_012274485.2. NCBI lineage: Eukaryota > Viridiplantae > Streptophyta > Magnoliopsida > Brassicales > Brassicaceae > Sinapis > Sinapis alba. Next base: position 21,849 of record MU106851.1, on the reverse strand, counting down.
AATTAAACCATCATCAATTTTCTTCTTTTTCAAGATTTACGTATTTCCAAATAATTAATTTTCTTCTTATTTTATAGGATTGTGGAATATCAATATTATTTTCAGTTTCTTCTTTTTCAAGATTTACCTATTTCCAAATAATTAATTTCTTCTTATTTTATAGGATTGTGGAATATCAATACTCCCTCCGTTTCATTTTAATTGTCGTTTTAGATTTGGATACACAGATTAAGAAAACATTTAATTTTGCATATTTTCAAAATAAAAACACTATTACCAATACATCTAACCACATTTCAACCAATAGAAAAATAGATTAGAATAAAAAATCAATAAATTTTGCATTAAACTATAAAACGACACTTATTTTGAAACGAAAATTTTACTCTACGACGACAATTAATCTGAAACGGAGGGAATATTATTTTCAGTTCTATTGGTAGGGGTAGTCCTACTGGTCCACAGTCTATGTTTCCATGTGTGTGGATAAGATAGAAAGCAGAAGCAGCCAAACCTTTCTTGGGTCCACTATCTCTTAAGACACAAGGACGAACTCAACTTTTAAAGAAAAAAAAAAAAAAGAGAGGACGAACTCAACTTTTGCTTAATATTCACTTGTTCACACCCATAGGTATTCGACATGCACAACTTATTTTTTTTATATATGTAACCCTTGTATCAAATATTCGATTATAATTTCTTCTCTCTTCTGAGCTTTCTAATTTTAAATTTAGTTTCCCAGGAAGCATAAGAATATATTCTCTATACGGGACATTTATCCTAGCTAGAAGTATGTCCCTTTTAGATTCTAAATATGATAGTAAACCTTACAGAACCTGAACCCAATAACATCATATCATACAACCATCCAAATTACAAGAACTACAATATTACAGCAAAAGAAACAATAAAAAAAAAAAATATATATATATATATATATATATATATATATATATATATATATATATATGTATAGTGTTAACCCATTAAACATATAATCCAAGCTCAATTTCTGTCACATTCTCTCATGAAAAATATATGTACATACAAATAAGAGAGACATAATAGATATTAAGTTGCATATATATTGAAATTCCTCTCTCCCTCTCTCTTAATATATGTATATACTATGTAAGTGTATATAGTTTATATATAACCATGATCAATCAAGGCTCTTGCTTGAAGAAATTAGAAGGAAATATCTCCTTCAAGAGCTCATAATCACCTCCTTGGTGATACTCTTGATGTGTGTTAGGGTTTGCATGTACACTACCATAACCACTCTGTTCATATCCATAATCCAAAGCTACCGCCGCAGAACCGCCGCTAGTATAAGCAGACGACCGAAACATGTCATGAGTGAAGCTTCCCGGAGTTAAGAAGTCAGCGGAGTACATAGCAGCCGCGGCGGAGCTTCCCCGGAGATTAGTCGGAAGCGGGTGATTGTGTTGACCCTCGTAGGTTGTAATCACGACCGTTGGATCTTGGAACGATCTCTCCACTCGCTTCTTCACGTTGCACCTTTGCGTTGTACATCTATAGTAACTCCTATTTTCATTTGCATTTGCAAAGTATTAGTTACACTACATTAATATAAATTTCATGTATTAAACCATAAAATGCATAAAGAAAGTTGAATAAATAGAATTACCTTGGATAAATACTGTTTTTGACGGCCTTTTGGCCGTATTTTCTCCATCTATAACCATCTTCAAGATTATCAACTTCGCTTTTAGTCATAAACGAGACTCGTGGCTCTCTTTGTTTCTTCTCCTCCTTCTTTTTCGTTTTACCTCTGAAATAATACATCATAGAATTACTTCAACGTACTCCTTCAGTTTCGTTGTAGGGAAAAATTTCAAAATAATTGTGGTTTTAGAATTTCATTTTATTTTTTATTGGTTGAAATATGGTTATGTGTATAGATAATTGTGTTTTATTTTAGAAATATACAAAATTATATATTTTCTTAATATATGTGCATAAACTTAGAACTACAAGTAAAATGAAACATAGATTAGATTACATACCTAAATTAGGGTATCATTTGATTTTCCAAACTATTTCATAATAAAATCTAAATGGCTTACACTTTTTTGGAGCTTTGATTTTCTTCACCTCCATCTCCAACTAACTCTCGTTTCCACTGGCTCTTACCGGAATCTTGGCCGAGATGATCGGCCTCGCTAGAGGAAGAAGGTGCGGAAACCCTAGTTGGAGTTTCACCGGTAATGTCATTAGTGACATGGTGCTTCGATTCTTGATCGACCAAAGAGTTGAAAACCTCTGAGGAAGAGGGAGAAACACCAAACGTTTTCTGAAGTAAAGAGTCGTACGCTCCGGGAGAGCTTTGGAAGCAATCATCGGGTAAGGAGTAAGAAGATGGAGTTGAAGTTGAAGAAGGGAGATTCATCAGTTCGTACAAAGACAAGGATGATAGGTACTGGTAGCTGTAGAGATCTTTGGTTTCATTAGACATGGTGATCGAAGAACAATGAGAGAAAGGGAAAAAAAAAAAGTGGAAAGAAGTAAAGAAGATAAAAGAGTAATAAGAGAGGAGAAAAGCCTGGGGATTAGTTTTTTTTTTGGTATGGGGTCTAGATTTGTGTTTGGACTTTAATTGGGTCTTCGTCTATCTTTCTCGTATTTATGCATTTTGAAACTCAAAAAAGGATGAGAGAGAGAGAGAGAGAGAGAGAGAGAGAGAGAGAGGTGCTTTTGGCTAATTTGATTATAAAGAATTATACTGGGATATAATTCAGTGGTACGTACGTGTGTGAATCCATAGTCGTGCTCATACATTTTATTTTTTTCTCTATTTAGCTTTTTGAACATACTATTAACTTACTCTCCCTATTCCAAATTAACTAATTTAAAAGTTTTTATATATCGATTAAAAAATTATAATTTTTATTCAATTTATCTCATTTATCTAAAATCAACAATAATTGTAATTATAATTAACTAAATCAACAAAAATTATATTATAAAACATAATCAAATTATATTTAATTTTTACATAAAATTCAAAAATATCATTTAAAATAAAACAATTTTTTCCTTAAAACCCAATAATGAAACAGAAGAAATAGTTTTTAACATTTTCTCAATAGTATTGTTTTTAATTCAAATTTTTGTTTCTGTTGAAATATTCACTTTAAATTTGTTAATGCAGTCGTTTTATTAAGTTTTCTTACTTTATCGTTATAATTATAAATTAAATAAATAAGAAATATTGACAAAATAAAACTAAAACTAATAATGAAAGATAAGAAATTTAGTCTAGTTCTTCTATATATATACACATACTCAATGAATAGTATATACTGATGTCATTTTGAATTAAATCATCATATGCCTTTTGAATGACTTTTTAGTATTTGGCAATAAGCACTTTATACATAAAGCTAAGTTGACAAAACAAAAGAGTTGCAAAAGTGGCTTCTAGTGAGGAAACATACTTTAATGTAGGAAAATTCATACACTAAAAGAAAAGAAAATCGCATATTAAAATGCAAGTCCTTGTATAATACTAGTTCGAGTCTTAAAATGCCTATCTCTTTAAAATTCCCCAAAATCTTCTTTAATTGTTTTTGCCACATGCATTCGATAAACATATAAAACATGCAAAAATTTTGGGTTCGTTTAGTAACCTGCCTTTTATTTTGGGTTCGTTTAGTAAGTACCTGCCTTTTATTTGGGGCTAGAAAGTAAAGATATGAAAGGTTCACACCTTTGACGTAATTGAAGGAGTCGTAGTCAGCGACGACTATGGCTTACCGATAACCGGAGACAGTCAGTCATCGGTCGCTTGGTGTGAAGAACGAAGGAAGAGGCAGTCAAAGATTCAAACGGAAAAAGGTTAAAAAGATTTTTGTGAAAAGAAAAAAAAAATACATTTGGCAGTACACGGCGGCCACGTGTAAATACTGGCACCGTCATTTGACCGTCGCCGACACATGACTGGGCACGTGCTTGACTGTCCTCTCTTCTCCTTTCTTTAGTGGTCTCCAATGGAACTGCATAGCATCAATTTGATGTAAAATGTTTTTCAATAGAATTTTGCTTAATTTACACCAAACTATTTTTGTAGTGTTTTTCGATCAAAATGTTAAAACTACTTGCTGCAATATTACATTATGCTTGATCCAACACTGCATGTATCAATAAGATATTAAATACCGTATTTGTATTTTTCTCTTAATAATATGATTAAATTATCTATTAATTGATTAAAGTGTGTAATTGAAATAAACATACTAAGATTATTTGTGTCTTCTCATTTTAATAATATGAAAATTTAATTTAAATTAATAAAATTTAATTTAATAAATATAAAGATATTAGTTTGTATGTCTGTATATTTAACTGGTATGTACACTAATTAGAATAAAAATACGTAGGAACATCAAATGAAAAGACTGAAAACATAAAATCAGATATATAAATATTTAGTATTTTAAAAATATTAAAATATAAATAAAAATTTGATTTAAAGATATATTTTATTTGTTTCAATATATATATTTAACCTAAATTTTTAAATGTGATTAGTTGTATAGTTGAAAATAAAAAAATGTAAATTTTAAGGGTTGAAAATAATCTTATTATTTTACAAACATTTTAAGACTCGACAAATAAACTTAATCTAAAATTTAGAATCAAACTTGACTCGATAAAAAAAAAAATTTAGTCGATCTAAATTCGACATAAATACTAAATAGACTTATTTTACAATATTCCAGGTTATGAATTTTATTAGAACTGAACCCGAATCTAAATAAATATCTAAAGAAATTCAAAATTTCTAAAAATAATTTATATTAAACATGATCTCAGTCCTAATATGTATTTAAGATATACTAAAAGTTATTGAGTATCTACAATAATTATTATTTATATAAATAATTAACTTTAATATTTAATCTAATAATTTTTTTTTGAGTGAAGTGGATCGTTATGCTGACTGATAAGTGAGGTCATCATTACGCTAAGACAATTTCTTTTCACATTATAACCTTTTCCTGTCATATCCATAAAGAACTTTTAAATGTATAAAAGTAAATGAGGAAAAGATGGTCAAACCAATATTATTAAATGCTAGAACGACTTATCAAAAAAATTATAAAATGCTAACATTATGTTAATTATAATAATACTTTTTGTACAGTCGGAAATTTTCTTTTGTAGAGATAATCGTACAGTCTTTACCTGCGTTGATCGTGGGGAAGTTGTTATGAACCTAATGTTATATTTTTTCCGTTTCGATTTAATTGTTATTATAAAAAAATCGTTTTAAAATAAATATTATTTAGAATTTTAATGTAAAATTTATTAATAAAATATTCATTTTATTTTTATTAGTTAAAATATAATTAGGTGTATAGATAATTGTATTTTTATTTTAAATATATATAAAATTATATTTTTTCTTTTAATATATATACATAAATCTAGAATAATAAGTAAAATGAAATAGATAGAATAATATTTTTATTTTCTATCTGGCTAGTAATTACTAATCGTTTTCAGCAGGGAAATTATAATGCCCAACCGACATGACAAATGAGAGGGGACATGACAAACCTCAACTTTAACGTGGTCAAAGTAAAATATTTACAAAATATGGCAAGATAAGAAAAAGATTATTGGAAATTCGTTTTTAAGTTTAGTTAGAACAAATTTGATTTAGCATCATGGTCTCATGGTTGGTTTCATTTCGCTCAACTCATTTCATTCTCTTCACGTTCCTAAGTTTTCTGAATTATAAATTACAATGGACTACGTCTGATAATCTCTGTACGTTTGACAATCTCGATCTCTAAGAACTAGAATGTTATGGATGGTCCGACATGACATACTCAGATAGAATCACATGACTATTGGTGTATAATGTTTTTTTATTATTGAGAAAAGTTAAACCGTAATTCCCATGCTTTTAGCCCCCTTTTTGGTCAAAATATGATGAAAAACGTTTTCGAGAAAAGCAATAACAATCGAAAAATTAAAATGAGTAAATAATTGTCGATGAACCGAAAGAGACATTAACTATTCTTAACTGATCAAAAATATCAGATCGAATTAATCTTTAATTAAGAAAAGAAGCTTCAACTATTATTGGATTACACAGCTTATATATAATGATCTCTAGTGACATAAATACTTTTAATCGTGTATTGCATAAGTATAATGGTAGTAGTATATGCTTCTCCTACGTATATCTATCCACACTCCACAGTGCATGCTAAGTAAATATACATAAACACACATTTATAGTTTAAGTTAGGCTCAAACAGAGCACCGTAACTGGTGCCTAACTATTTGCGCTGCCATATCTAGGGCTGGGCACGGATCGGATATCCGGATTTTTGAAGATATTTGTGATTTGCTTCGTAGGTTACGGATATCTAATTTTCCGATTTGCTTTGCTTCGGAAAAATACGGATATCCTGAAAAACGGATATCCGGAAAATAAATAGATATTTGCGGATATTTACGAATACTTACGGATATCTCATCCGTCTTGATTTATACAAATAATCTTACAAATTTGATACAAATTTGTTTTGTAAAGTATTTCTTTAGCATAATATATAAAATAAAAATTAAAAAAAATAGTGAATCTACATATTTTGTAAGTTTTTAAAACTTAGTTAATAATCATAATAGCTCAAAACTTAAGACAAAAGTTATACTATGTTAGTTTTTTTATGTAATACTTTTATATAAGTAATAATATAAATAAAATTTATAAAATTATATGTTAGAATAATAATTATATAATTTTATACATTTAAAACTTTAAATATAATCAAGATATACATGTATTTATATATTGCCGGATCGGAGCGGATATCCGCTTCCCAAAATTTTAATATTTGTGATTTGCTTCGATTTTAACGGATATCGATTTTTAGTATTTGCTTTGCTTCGGAAATTTACGGATATTCGGAATTTTTGGATCGAATCGAAACGAATAACGAATCGAATCAAATTTAACGGATAAAATGCCCAGCCCTAGCCATATCCACTAAGCTTGTTCATTTGATTGTAGCCTCACCTTTTTTAAAAAAACACTTCATCTGTTTCAATATAAATAAATGATGTTTTGGAGAGGTTTTGTAGATTTATAATCAATTATATTTATATAAAATATAAATAATTTAATTTTATAAAATACTATGTAACTAATTATATTTTTATTATTCTATTTAAAATTAAATAAATTAGTTTAAATTACATTTTAATGATATTTTGGTAAAAAATAATTTTCTTAATATATGTACATTGAATAAAACATCATATAATATAAAATTGAAGGAATATTAATTATCATTAATAATTAACTCCAAAGAAATTTGGAACTTTACAACCGCCGGCACACCGGAAAACGGGGAATCCTTCTTTTGTTGGTTTGCTAATTACCCAAGTGGACCCTGACCTTTGTATACGTAACTTTGTATGAGCAAAAAGAAAAACACTAGCTATAGACACATATAACTAAACTGTATCTGACGTATGCAGTTGAAATGTCTAACTATTTTGGGAATATGTGCCTAACTTAGAGAGATATTATAAATATACTATACCAAAATATATAACTATCATGTATATTTAAATACTAGCAAGAAATAAAAGAAAAGAAGAATGAAATTTGACCCCAAAAAAAGAGAGTGAAAATGTTGACTTTTGACCTTTAAAGGAATAATTGGGGCAGGTGTATGTTAGGTGTGTGACAATATTGTTATTATTAATTTTCTAGTATATATATGAACAAAAAGGAATCCCTTGTATTTTCTGTTCTTTCACACACATCCTCTTTCATGAAAGTATTTAGTTGTTAGAGCTGACAAATTAAAATTTCTAATAAGAATCATATTTGAATGAAATTATCAAGAACAGGAACATAATTTGCAGTATTGTATAATGATGAGATATTTACATCTTGAGTGCTCAACATGATTAGTTACATTTTTTTGCCTAGCATGTTAATTGAGCTTATGTTTAATTGGGAAGATAACTAATTTAATCAAGCTGATAAATTGACTGTAACACTCTTTTTAAATCTGTTCATTCAAATTTCCAGAAATCTTAACTGTCATATTTTTTAGTTCCTTGCAACTCAAGAAAGTTCGATCAGACATTTTAAGAACCAGATTATTAAACCATATAACTTTTGGTTCTAAATTACTAACGGGTTCATTGACATCTCTTAATCTCTGGTTTGGATGAGAAACATATCTGACCATCATACCAAAGTAAACCAATGAAATAACCATTTAACTCCACATGAAACCGGTTAAGAAAAACCCAGAGTTCCGCCTCAGCATATTGGCGGGTGAAAAGAGAGGGTAAATATTTGGGATGTGAACTAGTGAATCCTGGTTAACCAAATTATGCAAGACATGATCAAATACATAACATGTTGACGATATGTAAGGCCAAGTACAATATTAGTTAACCAAATTATTGCAGATATGTAAAGGCCAAGTACAAGTAGTTGGGAGAACTGGACTCTGAATCATTATCATTATCATTAGCCTCATCAGCATTGTTGATCAGATTTTAATATGGAACTTAAGTAAACTAAAAAAATTGTTGCAGAGGACTAATCGCCGTCACTGCTACTAACTAAGAGATCTACAAGAGTAATTTTCCGTATATACAGAGCCGTGCTCACCCCTTCTCGAAAAAGGCAATAGCCTTTGATTCCATAGGTTTTAATTAGTTAATATTTAGAGCCCCATTTATATATAAAATGCACTAGTTAGTGTTATATATGTTTACATACATACTTTACAGAAAAAATTGATTGTCATATATCCTTTTTCTAGATTTTAGTCTGGACTCTCTTTTTAGACGTTAATTATAAACATTGACAAGGTTAATGTGTAACTAAAAAAGTTTTTGCCTCAAGTCATATAGATATTTTAGGGTCTTCAATTTACCGAAATTATGGTGTAGCATAGTGGTTATAGTTCTATCACAAAAAAAAAGTTGTTTAAAATATTCCATTTTTATATTTGCCTCAAGTTTCGAGTGACCTTCGCACGGCACTGTAAACATAGTCTTTATATTTACCATTTTAGTTCATTGTGAACGTACCAAAATTTTATATGAAGAGATCATTTGAAAAAAAAAAATGACCTTCGTTTTGTCAAAAGAAAACAATTGTCTAGGCCCCTTAAAACGTTCGCAATCGCACGGCACTGCGTATATACATAATACATGTCGTCGAATCCATAAAATGCGACTAAATCTCCTTTAGTGTTCGTTTTGGGATCTCTCTAAAGCTGGGATGGTGGTAGCACATTGATAAGTAGAGAAGTTGAGTTGGCACAGGAGGACTCATTGAGTAGAGATGAGCTGAGCTGGCACTGCTACAACAACTTGAGAGTCAAGAAACAGAGACCGTTAGGAGATAGTATAAATACACTTCTTTACCTTTGTTTGTGAAATCATCTTGTAATTGGGATCTTTAAGCAAATCAGAGGAGTGTCTCTGCATTTGAGGCAAGTTAAGAGAGGTTTCTCTCTAGTTCAGAGAGGTTTCTCTCTGGATTTGAAGGACCTTGGCGTTAGGGTTCATAGCCTTCTCGTTTTGGTATTGTTACGGTTCGTACGATAAGCAATAAGATCGTCTTTTCCATCCTAGAGTCTTATCACACATGTATGATATATATGTATATGGTATAGCAGGTATACCAGTATCATGTAACACTGAAAGACTGAAACGACATATGACAAAATTGCAGAATCGTATGATATTTAATTCAATTCGTAGAATAAAGTTAATTACAACATCATGAAGCAAAAAACATTGTCTGCTATTCTATAGATAATTCAAATAAAAAAGAACAAAAATATTGAAGTGGTAACTTGATTATATTTACGCGTCAGAAGGGGATTCTCCGGATTGGTACAACACTTACATTTATTTATGAAAAATTTCCTTAGATAACTCATTTTAGTTTATTCTTCACAAAAATAGTTTTTAACGAAGAAAATGATCAAAATAGATTTTTTTAAAAAGCTAAAAAAATTATTTATATGCATTTATACTCTTACGGTTAACTCATTTAGACTTTAGGGTTTACAGTTAAAAGGTGGGTTTGAGGATAGAGTTTCAAATTTCAAAAAATAAATAAAAATAAATGAAAATTTCAAAAAAAAAAAAAACTATTTTGGTCATTTTATTTTTCGAAAGCTATTTTGTGACAAAAACTTAAAAAAGCTATTTAAGAGAATTGCCCATTATTTATTTATTTTCCTTTTTCTCATTAGATTCTCTTGTTTCACATACGCATTTCATCGTTTTAATTTTTAATTTTTAATTATATAACTAAATTATTTAAATATATTGATATAATAATGTAAAAACTTCATTTGTAGAGACTAATAATGAAGTTCTAAAATCCACCAATTAATATTTAAAAAACTCATTAACTGATTCTTATTATGTGTAATATAATAACCAACTTGGTCGAGCTGTGGTAAATATTGTTTAAATTATTACCCCTAACCAATAAAATTTTGAAAGAGCGTGTACATGTAGAATATATTGAATTAAAGTTAGCAGTAGCAGTGACAAAACTTTTTCTTGCAATAGCCACCTTTCCCGTTGTCACAGCCTTGCATACACCAACTGTTGCAACTACTATCGTCAGTACATACTCCAAACTTTGGGTGATCGTTGCAACACAATGAACCTCCTTTGTTGGAATACCAAACTGAATCTTCACTCACCATTTTTGTGGATTCGACACCTACACAAAACAAAACACATATCCAAGATTTTGGTTTAGAATAGAAAATCGTTTGGAAGAACCTCAGTTTATCACTGTTTTGGTCTAAAGAACTAACCTGCAAGCAAAACAGAAAGAGCAATGAAAGCAAAGAAAACATATCTTGAACAAGCCATTTTAACTCTCTATGGGTTTAGTATTATTGTTATGACTTATGAAATGTAGATTAGCTATGTTCGATATATATATAGGGGTTTCACTTGTTTGCTAATAACATTAAGCATTATAATTTACATTAAACGCAGAAATATTCGGTAACGTACTTTACTTTTTGTAACGCACATCAGCAAAATTTGGTAATTTGGAATTTTTTCCATTAAGGAACATTAACTAGAGAAATAAAACTGGAAATATTACATTTATGGTGTATTTATTGACTGCTTGCCAAGCATAAAAACGTAAGTTATTAAAAAAAATATTCCAAATACTGAATCTTTTTGATATATGAGTATAATTTTTATATATGTATGATACTAGGGGTACGCGCGGGATTTAACATAGTTAAATGTTTTGATTGGCTTTTGTTTTTAGTTTCAAAAGATTGGTTATGTATTTTCTTGTGAATCATTATTTACATGTGATATTTGTTTATCTAAGCTGTTACCATATGGAGAGCTAAAGTCGTTGGGGGTCGACTGATTCTTTAAATGATATCCCCTATATATTATTTGAGGAACATTTGAAAAGATGTAACCTCAATTTTATAATAATTAAAAAGATCATTTGCTTATGTGTCAATCAATTAGGTAGTTAATAAATCTTACGTGTTAGCTTCACATTGAATGAAAAATATATTGGTCCAATTCGATTTTTATATATCATTAGAACCATTTAATACAAATTATATGATATCATATGATATTAATTAACTGTGTCGTAATGCGATATTAATTACGAGACCATCAAAGGTACACGATATATCAATACTATTAAAACAGAAGCACAACTTTGGACCTAACTTAAGTCTAGGTGAAAAAACTTTAAAAAAAAACTATACACTAAAATAATTATGACTAATATATTAATATTAAGCCTAATCAACTAATATTAATAAATAAACACCCTAAAATATAGGCTACATATGGCAAGATTTAAACAACTAAATATTCAATCATTAATTCACCCAAATTGTCGCCTAGCAAAAATCATTTTCACGACATAAACTGAATCTACTTGCTTATAAACTTAATTTTATGGTTTTTAAATTCACAAGTACTAACCAGTTTTTGATATTAATAGTCTAACTAATAAACTCAAATATCATCTATCGCTAGCTAATAATATGAATGTGTGTTTATCCTTATATTATAACAACATGGTTAAGCTTTCAACATAAATCATAGTATATCGTGAAAATAACATGATTAAGTTTTCATCATAGATTCATAGTAACCAAAATATAAAATCATTTAACTTTTGTTTATTCTTCATATATTATAGTAATATGATTAAACTTTCATAAGAGTAACCAAAGTATATGACTATTTAACATATATATATATATATATTAAGATATAGGTTAGTTTATGTTTATATATTTTATGTAATACATATTTGATGTAAGCTTTCACGTAATAAAGATTTTGTGAAATGTAGATCAGTTGAAATCAATGTTTTAAAAACAAGACCGGATCAGGAACTGAAAAACATATGAGTCATGGATTAACTCGGTTCAACCGATTCAGTCGGATTTTTAATATATTTTAACAAAAACAATGGTAGGTCGATATAAAACTTATGAATCAGCTTTTTAATAAACTGGATCACCAGTTTTAGTTGATTTTACCGGTTTTAGTAGTCCAATTTTTTTTGTCAACAATTTTGTCATGTTTTTCTTAAAAGTGCAACACGGATATTTTTCGGGAGGAACTGGTCCGATTAGAATTCAGTTTTCAAATTAATTTATATTCAGATACAAAAACAAGTCTTGGTCAAACTGATCCAACCAACCGATCTGGCTTTCAAAACAATGTTTGAAATAAGATATTAAGGTTAGCACAGATTTTAAAATTATATAAAATAGAAAAAAGGGAGTACATTCCTTCAAATCCACACATGAAAACATCCTAACAATCAACTAATTTTGATTTTTCCAAATCTTAAAAATAAAAAATACATACTCATAACTCCAGTAAAATATAAGTAACTAACTAATTAATTTTGTTGATTGTTAGATGCACTAAAATGATATAAATATATAAAATTAAATTATAGTTAATGAATTCATTCGTAATCAATACAAAATTCCTAAATCTTAAAAAAAATGTTCAAATTAGTACTTTTACGAAAACAAATAATTCATATGTATATTACACTTCTTATATTTACTCAAAATGTAGGATCCACTTTCAATTAATTTCCCTGATTTTTAGTTTCAATAAAATATTGGAAATCATATTATTAAATATAATATTTATATCATTCCTAATATTTATATCTAACTTAATTATTATTAATATATGCCTTAGCATAAAATTAAAGAACTAAATAAATAATCTATTATTTTAAAAAATAAGGAATTCAATGTATATTAACACTAAATTTAATAAACTAATCAGTTATATTCTATAATATAAAAAGAATTATATATGCCTACTAATTTGTATATATATACAATTGTATGTTAATCCAAATGCAAGAAACATATTCTTCAAACAAATTGTATGTAAAATATATATCAAATTTAAAATTAATTAAACAAAACATAAAACACATTTTAAGTTAGGTTTGGGCGTTCAATTACCCGTTGAGATACATGTTGGATATTTTGAATTTCAGTTTTAATTTATATCACATCTTATGTCTCATTAAGGTAAATTTATAAGTACAGATCGGATTCAAATATAGTATGACCGGATAAGGATCGGGCTGGTATATTTTCGGAATAGGTGCAAACTTCGGTTTGTGGATTTTAAATTCATACCTACTTTAAATAAAAGGAAATGCGATTATATAAAGTTTTCATCGAAAATTATTCCGCGCTTTTAAAGCGCGGGTCAAAATCTAGTTCTTTCTTTAAATAAACATACGGAATTACCTAATGTGATTAAAATATATATAAGACAATTAATGATTTTAAATAATAAAGATTTGCTAACAATATATATAATTTCTATCATTTTTGTTTAATTCTTTATTATTAAAATAAATTACACAATTATATTATTTATATAATAAAAATTTAGATTTTTTGTATATATTGTATTTTGAATTTTTCAAAACGAGTATAAATTACTAAAACTGTTAAAAGTCTCATATAAACTTTTGTGATCAACGTTTATTATTTTCTATAATAAGATAAAATGATTATAAAACTATATGAATAAATAGTTTTATTTTTATAGGTGTTTATGTTAATATATATATATTTCATATCGTTTAAATTAAACTATACATCATATAAAAATACATTACTTATATTTTGATATTTGCATTGAACATATACTGAAATTTTTATATTTTAATATTTAAATCTTCATGTTTTTTAAATGATTATTAAATTATTGAAACCACCAAACATTCCACATTAAAAATATTTATTGGTGTAAAATTTGCTACACAAGTATGAAAATAATCATAAAATCATAATTAGTAGAAACCTTATTTAATAAATATCTATATTAAAATATATTATATATTTATGTTAATATCATTTAAATTTAGTTATATATCATATACGATAGATAAGATTGATTTTTTTTATCCTAAAATTATTGTGAATAAACAAGAGTGATCATTTGATTTATATGCACAAGCTAATTTTACATAATAATAACTGAATTCTTAGTAATTTAATATATAATTATTATTTATTATTTCATAATATGCATAAAAACATAAAATAAGTAATAAATATAAAATATTTATTCTGCACAAGGCGCATATCTAAGTATGTATCTCTTTAATAATTTAAATTTTATTTTTTTATAAATCTGAGGCCAAACAAAAGAACAAAATGAAAATAAACTCCAAAATTAATATTTATATCAATGAAAAAGTGACAAAAAAAAAGAAAATATTAAAGATAAATATGATTAGCACGTGAACGTAAACTTCTCATAACCATAATTAACTTTTAAATTTCTAAATCATGATATAAAATCAAGTTGGCATAGTTTCATTGTAACCAAATAGTAGGTTTGAGATTCTTTGGCCTAAACGTTAGGTTTTTATGTGATAAATGATTTTTCGACCTAAAATATTTTTTAAAATGGGATGAGCTCATCAATAAACAAATTATGTAATTAACAAAAAATTTAAAAAAATTATTTAAAAGCCAAAAATATTAATTCGATCACAAATATAATTTTTTTATACAATATTTTAAAAATAATTTTATATATAAATTCACCATACGCAAGGCGCAGGTCTTATCCTAGTATATAGTATAAAATAAGTTATTTAGGCAGTGTAGGTAATTTATTTTAATTTATTTGTTTGAGCTCATCTACTATCATGTGTGCTTTTATGTGTGTGTTTTGTAGAGTTGTTATGTATTTCAATGCTCGTCTAGACCCTACAATTCTTTTTAACATTTCAGAAAGCAAGAAATGGTGTTGTGTTGCCATTTTACTATTTTTAATAGTGTGACGAAGTTTTGGTGATATTAATATATATAATGTTTTTATTGTTTTAATAATCAGAGTTTATTAAAATAATAATACATTTTATTATAATCAAAAGTTATGTTTTCCATCATTTTATGTTAATTCCCCAAGTTTGAGCTTGGTAATCTCAAAAGAACAAAAATATATTAGTGACATATAGATTTTTAAATAGATTTCCTCTCTTTTTTTTCTTATGATTTTTTTCTATTAATTCTTGAATTTCTATATTTTTATTAGATTATGTATTTTCACAAAATTATTATTTGCTTACTAATTAATCTTTTACTCTTATATTAGGTATTCTTACTAAATTTTTATTGTTTTAATTTTTATATATTCTTATTTTTATTTTTAAAATGATTTTTAAAAGATATTTATTTTGACTGTTTATTAATTTTTGGTTGTGATTCCATTATTATTATTATTTTGATAAAATACCGAGAAAACCAAATAATAGAGTGTTATTATCGTTGGAAAATTCTAGCATTTGTTAACAAATTTACAATGTTTTCCAAAATTATTTAATATTAAAAGTTTTGGTTATTTTATTGGGATTCTGTCGATATATCCCGATAAAATACCAACGAATGTTATGAAGATTATGTTATGTCTATTATGGAATTTTTTAAATTTACTTAGATTCTTAAGTTTAAATGTTTACCAAGTTCTATTTGATCTCCAAATTATTATATACATATATATGGTTTATTATCAGTTGAATAATATAAACCAGTTCTTATCTTATCTTTTTTACTACTCCCTCTGTTTCATATTAGTTGTCGTTCTAGGTTTATGCACATAAATTAAGGAAATATTTAATTTTACATGTTTTCAAAATAAAAACACTATTACTAATACACCTAACTATATATCAACCAATACAAAAATAGAATAAAAAATATTACCAATAAATTTTGCATTGAAAACCGAAAACGACACTTATTTTGAAACAAAAATTCTACTCTAGAACGACATCTAATTTGAAACGGAAGGAGTATAACACATTATCTATATATGAAACCTTAGCTAATAAGCAAAACCTTAAAACCTCGGTTAATGATGTTTTAGATCCGTTTCAAATTTCAAGATAATATAATCGCATATAACTTTGATGAAGTCATATTGTCGTTTCTAAGTTTCGAGATAAATCTCATTAGCATTGTCAGCTATATCCGTATGATTTTCTTTTTACTTTAACATTAGATTATTATTTTTCATTGCTCAAAACGTTTGCATATAGTTATGGTTTATTCATACGCCTGCATATTGTTGATTATCATTCATAAGCTTAAATATAGTTATTGTTTATTCATACGGCTGTTTACGTTCATTGTGTTTTTATTGATTGCATGTCACGCATACATCCTAATGATTCGTTCAAAATACTCCTAAGAGTCTAAGACTGAAATTTTATGAAATATACACCTAGAAAATATATCATTTTCTCTATATTTATTTCATTATATCCCTTACTTTCTTCCCATTAGATTCTCTTGCTCACATACGCATCTCATCGTTTTAGTTTTTAAATTTTAATTATACAACTAAATTATTTAAATATGTTGATATAGTAATGTAAAAACTTCATTTGTAGAGACTAATAATGAAGTTTTCTAAAATCCACCAATTAGTATTAAAAAAAAAACTCATTAACTGATTCTTATTATGTGTAATATAATAACCAACTTGGTCGAGCTGTGGTAAATATTGTTTAAATTATTACCCCTAACCAATAAAATTTTGAAAGAGCGTGTACATGTAGAATATATTGAATTAAAGTTAGCAGTAGCAGTGACAAAACTTTTTCTTGCAATAGCCACCTTTCCCGTTGTCACAGCCTTGCATACACCAACTGTTGCAACTACTATCGTCAGTACATACTCCAAACTTTGGGTGATCGTTGCAACACAATGAACCTCCTTTGTTGGAATACCAAACTGAATCTTCACTCACCATTTTTGTGGATTCGACACCTACACAAAACAAAACACATATCCAAGATTTTGGTTTAGAATAGAAAATCGTTTGGAAGAACCTCAGTTTATCACTGTTTTGGTCTAAAGAACTAACCTGCAAGCAAAACAGAAAGAGCAATGAAAGCAAAGAAAACATATCTTGAACAAGCCATTTCTATCTTTTAACTCTCTAAGGGTTTAGTATTATTGTTATGACTTATGAAATGTAGATTAGCTATGTTCGATATATATAGGGTTTTCACTTGGTTGCTAATAACGTTAAGCATTATAATTTACATTAAACGCAGAAATATTCGGTAACTTACTTTTACTATTTTGTAACGCACATCAGCAAAAATTGGTAATTGGATTTTTTTTCAATATGGAACATTAACTAGAGAAATAAAACTGGAAATATTACACTTATGGTGTATTTATTGACTGCTTGCCAAGCATAATAACGTAAGGGTTTTTTTTAACATTCCAAATATACTGAAATTTTTTGATATATGAGTATCATTTTGTATATGACAAGTGACCGAACAAAGAAAGTTCGATCAGACCATTAATCACCCAAATATATACACATTTAATGAGTGAATACTGGCTTAACCAAGAAAGGCACCATAAATTAAGATCGGTCCAAACTTGGTTTAAGTAAACCAGATACTGGATGACTCATCAATTATCATTACATATTAGCATTGATCACTACGGTAAACTAAAGCTAAAACAAAACAAAAACAAAAAAAAAATGGAGAGGAATCAATCTCCACTGCTACTATCTAAGAGATCTCCAAGAGTAATCTTTCCATTGCTGCATCGGTCGAGCTTGTCAAACTGTTTAGAGATCGGAGTTATGTCCTTATCTGTTATTTTCCCCATCTCCTTCAGTTTGTAAATCACATACTCCGCTTTACTGCAAACACACACACACACACATCTCAAATAAGAGCTAGTTAGCTAGCAATCAAGGCACATATACATGTTCTGAATCCATAAAATGCGACTAACCCTCCCTTTCAAAGTCATTCAAACTTTAGATGAAGCAAAACAACAACACTATCTAGAAGCCAACAATGAGAAAACAAACATGTTCTGTCACATTGACAGATCTTCAACTAAGCATAAGAACTGTGTCAAAGCATATAAAATGGATAGGCAAGTGAGTAAAGTACCTCACACAGCCATTGTTATCGATATCTGCAGCGAAGAACTGAGAGACAGACATTGTCTCACAAAGCACTTTCTTAGCCCGTTCTCTATTCCTCTTGTCCACTCTTGCCTCAGCCAAATACAAAAAAGCTCGAGCCACGGCTAATGTAGACACAAGCAGCCATACCGCAGCGAAAAGCCTACCGGGCAATGTCTTAAAAGCCCTGTCTCCATAACCAACAGTAGTAACAGACATAACCGAGAGATAAAACGAATCTAACCAGTCGATGTCTTCAATAAAATGCATTATACCAACACCAAGAGCAATGCATAAGACCACAACACCTAACGCTAAACCCACTTTCAACCTAATCCTCATCCTTCCTTTCTTCACATCGATTATATACGATCTCCTCTTATCCGGCTCGTTTCTCCGCTTAGCAGAGTCTAACATGTAGCTCTCTTGAAGGTCAAGAACGTAAGAGACCATCCCACTAAGCAAAATATCAATAAAACCAAACCCAACAAGAACAAACATGATAGAGAACAGCTTAGTAACGACACTGTTGGGTGTGATGTCTCCATAACCAATGGTGCACATAGTAACGATGCAAAAGTATAACCCATCAACAACTGGGTGGGTTTGATTCACTACGTAATGGTCACGGTTCAGCCAGTAGATAAGCACACCTAAGGAGAGATAGACAACGAGGAGAGCAAAAGCTTGTCTTACGACGGAGCGTGACGACAAGAGATCTTTCTGTTGAGGAATCGGGAGATGAAGATCGTTGATCACGGACATTGCTGGCGCGGTTTTGGATCTGTGGAGCGCGTGGCCGTGGAACAATGGGTCCGGTCGTGGTGGGAGGAGAGGAGCTAGCGTTGAGGAATCGAAGAACGTATCTACCGCGGCGGAGGAGGAGGACGGTGAATCTCGCGGCGAGGGAGATGAGGGTCCGAAGATTAAACGGTCTTTGAACTCCGACGGTGTCAACGGCGGCATTGGAATAGTGACTTTGTCGTCTTCAGGTAAGGGAAACAGAATCGGTGGCGGTTTATTGAATCTTGGGCTGATCATGTATTGGAGTAATGGTTCTGTCTTGTTGTTGTTGCTGTTATTACCGCCACTTCCGGCGTCTGACATCTTCTTCTTTTTTTTCTCGCCAGAAAATAGTGAAACCAGTGGTGGCTTTCTGATTTTTGAAAGTGACGAATTTATCGGAAAGTAGCTTCCTTTTTTTGAAGAAGACTGTGAAAAAGGAAAAAACTTTATTACACGGACCGAAGTGCAAGCAGAAATGTCGCTTACTCTGTTTCTTGTGGCTATACAGACAGATCAAAATTGTTTTTTTTATTCGTATATTAATCACGTTAAATATGATATGCACAAAATAAATAAATAAAATCATTGATGCTATGAAGACAATTTTATTGGAAGATTAGATAATACGGAATCTTCGTCAGTAATGAATTAAGATGACGAAATATACACATGCTGAATGATTTTTTATTAGGTTTTCTTTTAATTATTTTGTAAATATACCCTTTGTTAAGCCTAAATTGAGTTTTGACTCCTTGTATTATTGTAATAGATAGCCGTATTGTTAAATTAAAATGTCTCTTAGTTTGTATTTATGTAAATAGGATTCTTGAGTTGGGTGAGAAAGTATAACTCATATTTAAATGGAGGGGTCAAGTTGTAAAGTTTAAATACTATATTAAACACTCCTCGACCGAATAAAAAGAGTCTGCTTTGTTTGACAAAACGGCACGGCGTCTTTTCTTTTATTTAATGCGAAGATGACTCGGTCTCGATTCACGGAGATAATAAACGATTAAACGGCAAGATGTGTCGCTTTATCAAAATCTCACATGACCTGTTTTCTCGAGTAGATAAGTACAGCTCTCTGTATTACCAAACATAAACACATGATTAGCTGTCTTTATCGCTAACTAAAATTCATATTACTATTACATAACTTATCCAATTGAAAAACTAGTGCGTCATCGTATAGCTACAGTTTGGTATTAGTTTTGGATTTAATATATACAATAAAAATTCTATAAATTAATACTCAATTAATTAATGAAAATGTAATAAATTAAGAAATTTCATCAACTTTAAATTGATCAATTTAAAATATAGCACAAATAATAAAATATTTGTATAAAATCTTATATAAATATATGATCTCATTAAAATTATAAAATAATAATTTATATATACAATTTATATAAATTCAAACAAAATATTATATTATTTGTCTTATATTCACAATGAAATACATTTCTATTTTTTTTACACTGCATTATATTTTGATAATATTCAAAAAAAAAATCATAAATTATATTTAAATTATATAAAATATATTTCATTTCATATACACCAAATAATATAATAAAAATTATATAGAATTTACATTTCCAAAATTTAATTAATTATAACTATTTATCTTATTTTTGAAAAAATATACTTTAATTTTATTTTAAAAAAAAACTAAAAATACTTTTTGTAAATTAATAATTCTATAAATTAATAAAATACTATAACCCCAAAGTTGTTAATTTATTGAGTTTTCATGTATACCATGCTTTTGATCCCATAATTAGTTTTCGGCTTAAACTTAGTACGATTAACCTGCAGTTAACTAAGACGAGCCGAGACAAATCCGGACCAGGACCGGTTTGGACAAAACGATAAGTTCTATAAAATAAAAGGATGTCAAGACTGAAGTCTGAAGAGTTAATTGGTAAGAAAAAACAGAGTTTCTAGTAATACAAGAAGGTTGGTTAGCATCTAAACAAGCCAGCCACTGGAGGTCTTTCACAAAACCACTCATAAGGCCTTACCACAAACCATAACAACCCAAAAACACACAAACACACACACCGCCATTTCACACCTCGGAATCATCCCATTGCAAGGGGAATGTGAACGAGGGGAAAGAGAAAGCAAGGCATGGAGACAGATTTGACTGATTGGTTTTTGATCAGTAGTTGTTGGGCCAAATCTGTTGGTGGGTCTGTTTAGAAGCATCTCTAGCGTTTTGTTGTTGTTGTTGTTGTTGGTGTTGGTGTTGGTGATGGAGATGATCTAGTGACATTGCAGCTTGTGAATGATACGGACTAACATAGCCATGTCCTCCAAACTGCTGTTGTTGTTGAGATGGCTGCTGTTGGTGCTGCAGTAGTTGTGCTTGACGGAAACCAGGAGGCTGTTGATTCTGATGACCTGGGTGGCTGTAATATCCACTTCCTGGAACCACACGCGAGTTGGATTGTTGTCCTTGTTGCCATGCTGCTAACTGTTCGTTCTGCGGTTCAAAAC
>MU106850.1:0-81803 GCA_012274485.2 Sinapis alba | reverse complement strand
GTTGTCGCGTATATGTTTAAACCTTCTGGTAAAATACCTTCGAATATGCTTCCAGATTCACAAGCCTCTAGATAAAACACCTGCAAAAACAAAAACAAAAGGTTAAAAGAATAAAAAATTAAAGCATTCTCAGAAGATTCAATGTTGACATTGTACGTACCAAGCTCTTATATGTTC
Organism: Sinapis alba; assembly: GCA_012274485.2. Lineage (NCBI taxonomy): Eukaryota > Viridiplantae > Streptophyta > Magnoliopsida > Brassicales > Brassicaceae > Sinapis > Sinapis alba. Next base: position 81,626 of record MU106850.1, on the reverse strand, counting down.
CAGAAGCATGTTTTTTCTTCAGTACATTGTTTAGATCGTTTGCATATAGAGCCGGAGAAGTTGGCATCCCTATTGGAGGTTGAATCCATCATTAACTTGTTGGTTTCTAACATGAGAAACAAAAAAAAAGCAAGGTAGAAGAACTCACCAAGCACTCCGGGGCCACCATGATCACTATAGTAGATGAAGATATGATCGTTTGGACCACTATCTACAACCTTACCACTTCCTCCTTTAAGAGCTGTTTTATTTCCAAGAATTACAGCAAACAAATTACCAACATTAACATCATTTCCAGTGTAATCCTGCCACAAGCACATCCAAAAACTCAATGAATCCACAATATAATTAACTACACATCTCAAAAAAATCGAAACAAAACCTTGGGAACTCCATTATAAACATCATCTCCATTAGGACTGTTGATAATGATTCCAGGTCTTGGGTTCTCTTTGTTCTTTGCGATGTCATCATACATAAACACCACAATATTCTCTTCTTTCACTCCACCTTTCCTCAGAAGCTGATACGCATGACAAACATCCGCCTGAAAAATTTTCGTAACAACTCATGCATTAGTCTCTCTCTCTCTACTAAACTAAAAAAGCAGACTCATAACATTGAACAAAACTATATATGAACACCACATGCAATAGCTGTATATACGGGTTAGCTTACCCACATGCAGGGGCCATTAGCGAGTTCAGGACTTTGGTCTAAGACACATTAACACCACATGCAAGTTTAAATGTAGCTCAAACTGAAGAAATCCAACTTAAAAAATCGAAGGGAACTTGTAAAAATATTATATATTCGAATTGTTATAATAATAATCAAGAAATAAAAGCTTTTCAAGAAAACCGTGCCTCATGCATTCTCTTATCATCAAGAAATGATTGACGTTAGAAGAAGACGTACACGTACACATAAACTAACCTAAAGATGGAAAAGAGAATCGCTATTAATAATACCTGATGCCTGTAGTTCCAGTATCCTCTAGACCCGGCGACAAGAACGGCCCACTTAGTGCCGGCGGAAGAAGAATCATCGCCTTCATCTTCTGTTGGATGGAAGAACTTAGAAGCTTGAGAAGGTAGTCTGATGACGTCTTCACTGGAAACGACGAGTAGTGAGAGGAAGAGGGGGAGAAAGGAAACGACGGTGGAGACAACATGAGTCATGTTTTTTTTTGAATTAGTTCTACGGCGAAGGTGTGGTGACGTGGTTTTGAATCTTTGGATGAGACCGGGGCCACTGCCTATTTATAAATTTTATATGTTCAATGAATCTTTGTTGATTGCAAAATAACGTTTGCTCATTACTTTGGTTACTGAAACACGCACAAGTTAAGTAAAGGATTTTTTTGATTTACAGATGTTCTGTTTTTAAATATTTTATGTTAGAGAAATTACATACGTTAAAGTAAAATGTCACGAGAAACACAAATTAACAAATTATATATTTTTTTTATATCAGAATGTTTAGAGTGATATTACGGGTGTCAATCCAACTATAACGCATTCAACCACAACTCGAGTCCTGAGACTACATTTTTCTTTTGTTCATCATCCTTTTTATCATAATATTCCATTGGAATAATCCCTTTTGATCGTTCTTACGTCTAATCCACTCCGGGAAATACATACATCTTCCAAAAATTTTCTTATGTACTTTTTTAACACCCTCCTCTTTTTAATCCTAGCTAGATGCTTACGGCACTCTACTTAACTATCTTGTACTACACACTATCTCATTTAAACATCACTACGCTTTTTATTCATTATCCAATATCAAAGTGTTTTTATTAACCTATATAAAATCATTTTTAAGCAAAACCAAAGAAATAAGGAAAGTAACTGAAAACTCCTGAAAAAACAGCACCACACCAAATTTTGTTCCTCCAGCTTTGCCAAAGGCTCATCGATCTCATATAAAAGACGAGATGGACGAATAATTTGAAAGGGTAGGCAAAAAAAAGGAACTGAAATCCAAATCAAATGGAACTTTGAATTTAAATAAATTTGTTTCTGACACTTAGAATGTTACTTCACTTTTCAAGTTACTATTTTAAATTTGTTCTTTTTTAATAATCAATTTTAAATCATGCCACTGAATTTTAATTATTGCAAATTATTTAGATTTGTCGAGTTTGTGAATTGAAGTATACTTTCAAACTATAAAAATATTGAGTAACTGAAATCTGAACTAGAACTAAATCCAAATTTGAAACAGATTAATACAATGTGTTACTATATCTAAACCGAATTTGAAGAATATCCGAATAAAACTAAAGTTTATGCCCTCAAGATTTAAACCCAAACTGAACCCAAATAACACCCAAACAACATCGCCAATGCAGGCTTTACATATATTCAATGAGTTGACCAAATAACTCATGGTCCTTACGATATTGTTCAAGACAATCGCATTAAACCCTATTTAGATTTCATTTCTTAATTTAAGGGGAAAAGGACTACAGGAAGGGAAGGCAAAGCGAACCAAACATAATATTAAGTATTTTAAAATAAAAATGTTAAGCAACTAAAACGTTTAACACAAACATTAAAAGATATCATGAGGAAAACAAGTAGAGAGCAAGGAAGACTGTATTTAACAACAGCTGAACTTTTCCATAAAAGTTATCAACTCTTTGGGGATGCCTTGGGCGGTCCAGCTGGTGGAGCACTCTGGGAAGCCGGTGTACCACTACCAGGAGCAGCAGCTCCAGCAGAGCCATCAGAAGAGTAACCACCACCAGCAGGAGCTTGTGCGTATCCTCCATATGACCCATATCCCTGAGGTGCTTGACCATACCCATATGCTGGAGGCTGTCCATAACCCGACCCAGCTGGTTGGGCATACCCAGACTGACCACCATAGCTCCCAGGAGCGCCAGGAGACTGCTGGTTCTGAGCATAAGCCGGTGGTTTTCCAGCAGGTGGTGGTACTCCATATCCAGAACTGTAAGCCGTTGGAGGCTGGCTGCTGTAACCAGCCTGAGTAGTTGGAGTAGCTCCATACCCTGCTTGACCAGTACTACCTTGAGGAGTAGGCTGTTCACCAGCTGTTCCGTACCCAGCTTGTCCAGACTGAGCTGACGATTGTGGAGCGCCTTGAGATGTATCTTCCTCTTGAGCCGGGTTAGTCGTGCTGCCATAACCACCCTGTTGCTGGTCATACCCAGCTTGGCCATATCCCGATTGTTGTGAGGCATTATAAGCTCCGTACCCACCTTGCTGGTATCCCTGACCAGCTTGACCATAACCAGAAGCATGCTGGTAGTAACTGTACCCTGTGGTGTCTGTCGGTTGGGCTGAGCTTCCACCACTGCTTGGGGCCTGTGGCTGTTGCTGACCGTAATAATCATACTCACCTTGTGCGCCCTGATGGGATGGTGGCACAGAGGATTGATCCCAGGTAGAGGAGTAGCCAGCTGAAGTTTGTTGAGGGTAACTTGCGTAAGGTGATTGACCGTACTGAGGTGGACCCGGATATGCTCCGGGTTGCATGTAACCGTAACCAGGTTGTTGTGGTGGCGGAGCACCAGATGGTGCCCAGCTTGATGGCGGGCGGGATTGGTATCCTTGTTGTGGATAGCCTCCACCCATTGATGAGTTTCTCATACGGTTCTGCATTCAAACAAAAAAGTACAATAGTATAAGCATAGATAACTTAGGAAAACATAAATAAAAGTACGACACAGCATAAAACACACATGAACACAGAGGCAGAGACATAAAATAATAGATCGAGAGAGGCATACAAGATGATGTCATTTACCAATATCTGTCCATACAGGACCAACCAAAATCATATCATATTCTAGAAGGGTATGGGTGATGCCACATACCGTACTGACTGGTGAAATTATTGGGTTACTCCTGCAGAAGCCCATTCCTTTCCCTATCCCAGGTAAAATAGGTGCGAGAGAAACCACGAATACTATAGAAACTTTTGCAGATACAAGCAACATACATATACATAAAACTAGGCAAAGTTTGCGTAGCAAAGCAACCTAATACCGAGTACCGACTAAAGAATGCCGTTTCAAAAATACCAATATTCTTAGTAACATAGCAGAGTCAAGCTCGGATATGATCTCTCTGTAGTATATTATGGCTGAATGGTTCAGCTAAAAACGAATCCAGGAAGAATTGAGGCAAGCAGAAAAGCAGAATATAAACAGTTACTAGACTAGTAAAATATTCGACGAAATAAGTTAATAGGTTAGTAGACCACCTTCGGCGATACCTTGATGACTGAAACTAGGAGCAAAAGCGATTTTGAACAACAAAAAAAAAAGAATGTTCGCGCACAATCTAACAGAAAGATTATTGTACAAGCCAGAACCCAAAAGTCATCAGACATAAAATATCCACATGCCAGCTTCACTGTGACACAAAGCGATGAAACAGCGATGTCTGCATATACTCTGTACACATAGATAACAGAATTTTCTACTACGAAAATATCATTTGAAAGTGTATGTGCTAACAATAGAGCTTAAAAAGAACCTTGCTAAAAGATTGTAAGATTTTGATACTCCAAACAGATAACATTGTAAATGCTAGGAAAGGCCAATAAAACTGTCATATAAAGATAGCAATAAAGGCATGAAACACGGTGAAGGAAGGTACTGACAGGCAATGAACAGAGAAGAAAGAAGCAACAAAGTATCGGTTACAACTTTAATAACAAGAGGGAGCCAAGGAATATCAAGATGTAATATCTTTTTGTAAGAAGTCAAGAAAATCAGAGAATAAAGAACCTTCCCCTGGATATAAGTGGAAGAGAAGAACAATACACTCAATATATGCAAACCGTGGAGGCAATTGAATACCATCAAATGAAGAGATAACTAAGAAGGGTATAGCTCGTCATGAGCACAATGAGTACTTTAGCAGTGAAACTAGTATTAACCTATATCACCTTGATTACTCCTCCCATGTCAGAATGAAATTCAAACTGAATTTCTGATAACAGTGTCTTAACGTCCACATATTAAGGGATAAACTAGATAATCCTAAAGCTGTTGACAAATAAATGATGTAAATCACAACACAAATATCAATTTTCATGTAGAAAAATAGACACTGCAGAAACCTGACACAATCCATAGCAAACACAACAATGAAACATACCTCGCCACTGATGATTTCATTAACTAATTGTTTAGCATGCTCAATCTGATCGGTGGTCCCATCAATCTGCAAAGTTCTTTCAGGCGTTGGATCTCCAGGGGGTAAATGCAAAGGAATAACCTGCAAAAAAACAAAAAACAGGTTTAAAAACTGCAAAAGACAGACAAACAGATGCTGTTGTAGTTTCACAAACCTGAATTCGAGCACCAGTCTGAGCTTGCATAGATTTGATAGTTTCCCCTCCTTTACCAATCACCAGACCAACCTAGAGCAGTTTGTGGATTACATACAAGACAGAAGTAACACAAATCCGTCAATCTCCAGAGCATAAAGTACCTTATTATTAGGGATTTTCATAACAAACTGATCAGCTCCTGGCTGTCCACCCATCCTACGAGACCCTCCTCCTCCAGAACCAACTGTACCACCTGACTCAGCCTGAAACCGAAATCATCAAATATCATTAGCATAAGTAAATGCAGAACTTTCCTGTCAACAAAAAGATCAATAAAGAGTACCTCTTGAAGGACTTCATTGATCAACTCCTCTGCCCTAGAGATCTGATCCGGAGTTCCAGTTAGGTCAACAGTCCTGGTAGCAGCATTAGGGTCAGCATCCATATCTCTCGTAACCTGAATCTTGGCTCCAGACTGAAGCTGAAGAGACTTAATCGTCTCTCCACCTTTACCAATGATAACACCAACTCTCATATTCGGAATATCAATCTTCTTAGTAGATCCCGTAAAGCTACCGTACGAAACAGGTATCGAAGTCGGAGCCATCTGCTTCCCCTCTACAATCAAAAAGATCAAATCAAAAACCCAATTTCCACAAACAGGAGAAGAAGCTTTACACTCACCAGAAGAAGGGTAAGAGCTAAACCCTTTGTCGCCGTAATCATAAGAAGAGCCATTGTCGACGCGTGGACGTTTCGCCTCAGCGCTGTTGAGGAGACGAGCTGCGATTTCTTGCGCTTTTTGCTTAGCGATCTGGATTTCGTCCATCGGAGGAGGGACGCTGTTGTAGGAAGACGGGGGAGGAGCGGAGGAGGGATCTGATGGCGAGAGAGATGGGATCGGGCCGGAGGAGAAGCCAGTGGGTCTTCGGGTTGGCGGAGGAGGAGCGGTATCGTCGTCGTACTTGCGTTTGTTGGAGTAAGTGTCGGAGGAGTAGTGAGATTCGTCCGCCATGTTTTGTTTTGTCAGATTTTTCGAGAGAAACCCTAAGAGAGGCGGAGATAAGGAGTGAGGGGGTATAGATAATGCACTCGCGATTGTATATATACGCGGACAAGTACACCAGAAAAACCTTTTTTCTTCCTCTAAAAAACATTTTTTTTTTATCAAATGACAATTAACATACCCGTTTTTTTTCATTTTAATTGTCATTTACACAGTAAAAAATATGTTAAAATATATATATTTTTTTTAAATTAATAAAAAAATTATTGACTTTATATCTTATATAATTATTTATATTATGTAATATATTTTATATTTATTGAAATATGGTTAAATGTATATATAATAATATTTTTATTTTTTAAAATACAAAATTAAATATTTTCTTAATTTATATGCATAAATCTAAAATAATAATTACTAAAATATAAATATATGATTTTTTTTTTATTATTTAGTTGTCACTAACCTACAAAGTTTGAACTTGGAAATTAGCAAGTTTTGTTTGTCTATTTGTTGATGATCTCCTTTGATTGTGAGTTATATTTACAACACAAACTTCATGTATGAAAAAAATCGAATATCGGCGATGATAAACAATTTGAGAGTGGGTTTGATGGAAGAAATTAATTTCCCACAATTAGTAGATAACCAAACCGGTTCGGTGTGCTGTCAAATCAGAGACGAAACCGATGCTAAACGGAATGTTCCACATCACCTTTGTCTGGTTATAGGGCTTTCGGTCACGTCCTCTTCTTATTCCTTTCAACCTTATTCATCGACTTTCTGGGGTCTGCTGCTCATAATCCGATTCAGAGATGGATTTGATGGAGAAAAGCTTGGAGTTAGTCGAGGTTCAGAAACTCGAAGGCCACACGGATCGAGTTTGGAACGTAGGCTGGAACCCTGTCTCTTCTTCTTCTCGTAGTCCGATTATTGCTTCTTGCAGTGGTGACAACACCGTAAGAATCTGGGAACAGAGTTCTCTCTCTCGCTCCTGGACCTGCAAGGTCTCTCTCGATCTCTTATTGTTCAAATTAATATTCACTTGACCTTGAACTTGGACTTGACTGTTGTGTTACTTCCTAGCTCCCTTAAGGCCGAAGCTTATATTGGTTATTTGTGTTGTGATTGTTCAGACAGTTTTAGAAGAAACGCACACAAGAACTGTGAGGTTGTGTTCTTGGTCACCTTCAGGGAAGTTATTGGCCACTGCAAGTTTTGATGGTACCACTGGTATTTGGGAAGATTTGGGGGATGACTTTGACTGTATTTCCACGTTGGAGGTAGCCCCATCCTGGATTTCTCATTCCATTATATACATATCCTACATGAATTATCAGTGTTCACTTCATTATTTGATATTCTCTATGCTCAGAGTTTTTGGTGATTTTCTTGTATTGCCTCATGTTTTTCGTTTAGTGAAATCTTATTAGAGTAAATGTATGCAGGGACATGAAAACGAAGTCAAGAGTGTATCGTGGAATGCATCTGGTTCATACCTTGCAACATGTAGTAGAGACAAATCTGTGTGGATTTGGGAAGTCCTAGGAGGGAATGAATATGATTGTGCTTCAGTCTTGAATGGGCATACACAAGATGTGAAGATGGTTCAGTGGCATCCCACCATGGATGTTTTGTTTTCTTGCAGTTATGATAACACCATCAAGGTAGTGAGAATACTTTTGATTTGGTTTAGTGATGTGATGCAGCACCTGAAACTTGTACAAATTAAGAAAATTTATTGACTTAATTGCTACCCGCAGGTTTGGTGGTCTGAAGATGATGATGGTGATTATCAATGTGTCCAGACCTTACATGAATCGGACAAGTATAACCTCTACCTGCCTGTTTTTTTTAGATATGCCTTCACCGTTTTTTCACCCTTAATAGACTCTTTACGTTTTGTACTCGAAGATTAATTAATGCTTTTGGGTCTCACAGTGGTCACTCCTCTACTGTTTGGGCCATCTCGTTTAACGCTACAGGGGACAAGATGGTCACTTGTAGGTTGGTGAATCTACTCCCTTTGTCTTATGATAGGCGTTCCAAAAGTAATCTTGTCTCTGGTTTACTGTCTTGACAATATCAAGCTTGCTTGAATGTGTACTTGCAGTGATGATCTAACCTTGAAGATATGGACGGCAGATATTTCCATGATGCACTCCGGTGAAGGATATGCACCTTGGTGAGAATCGAATTTGTTCTTATTATTGTAGTTTAAGAGCTTTACATAAAATGCACCCTACAAAATTCTGTAACTTCTTGAATAATTGCTTTGCCCAACTTCCACTAATATAATGTCTACCTGCTCCGATTTTGCAGGACTCATCTTTGTACACTTTCTGGTTATCATGACCGTACCATATTCTCAACTCACTGGTCAAGGTATTGAAACCTGGCTTAGTTTCATTAAATATATGATGTTAATCTTAATAAGCTCTAAGTAATCTGATACGAACAGATTGTAAAAACAAGATCTAAAGAGAAACAAAGGTTTATTCCCCAAAAGATCAAGTGATTACAAGGGTTTGAGAGAATTACTAGAGAGTACTCTCACCTTTCCTATTATCTTTGATCTAATCTCTAGATAAGTATTCTTATTGCTTAGGTAGTCTTTAAAATAGTGAAGCCTTCCTTGGCATGCTCTTCTCGTGAGGATGTTAATCCTACTTGCCCCTGTCCATGTCATCAATCCAGCCCATCTCCACATCACTAATCCATTTACTAATCCATACGTAACATTACCTTCCCCTTTAAAACTGACCTTGTCCTCAAGGTCAAGTCTGGAAACTGTCTTTCCATCATCCTCTTCCATTCCTAGATCTTCTGCAAGCCTTTCCATTGCAGGCGTACTTCTTCCTGCTTTTGAAAACACCCTGACCAATGGTTACATAACCCTTTATCACAGCCACCATTTCCTTTCCGTAAAGCAGCTCTAGCATGCCTACTTGCGTCTCCAGCCAGCTGCTAAGCGCTCCTAGTTCCCCATCGTAGGATTCTGTCTGAAGAATGTTGACGACTTGAGGTTGTTCTTGGTTGAAGATAGCCTCCAATTCTGTTTGTAGTGCTTTTGTTTTCATCAGTGGACTAAGAGTAAATGTAACAACTACTAGCTCTCCCACTAACTATGTCACTTGAAAACCGTAGTCAGTAGGATCGATTCTTGACTCAGACAATGGTTTAAAATGGTACACCGTCGCTTGAACAAGCATAAGGCCCGTATCAGTTTCAGAGAGAAGATGTTTCATACCCAAGAGTTGGTACACCACCACCAGTATGACATAGTCACCTCCAGGAGTCGAATAACCTTCTAATGAACCCCATGACTTTAGCCCCATATCTCTTTTCTGCAGAATGCTAGTCACTCCTTGGTGTTCTTGGTCCATGTCTATTACTGTGCCTGTGTCAACTGGGATGCTGTTACAACGGCATGAACACACAACCACGAAACACATTCTGCAAGTGATGCCATCTGAATTCTCATGTTCTCCAAGCTGTCAAACCTTGCTTTCCTTGAGAAGTAAAGACCAAACCAACGCTTTTAGTTCTGCGGATTGAACGCTACTTGCTGCCGTATACCTTCTCTGCAGTCTGTCAAAAAAGAATTGTGTTTAGAAGCTAACAGACGTGAAGTAGAATCTCCAATCTCGTCTTCATAAAGGAGCATCCAGAAGAAACAGATTCTCTTGAACATTGTCCTCTTCTCTGTTATGCTGCTGATGAGGAAAAACCTTTCTCCAATTTGTCCTGCAACTGCTCCTAAACCTTTTTCCAATTTGTCCTGCAACTTCTCTGTCTTGCTTGTTTTCCTTTCCCCAGGAGAATACTAGATCCATCAAGCGGAATATCTTTGTGGGTGTGTCTTCTCTCGCTAGGCAAATCAACATCATCACTATCGCACAACATTTCCAAGCTTGTTCCTCCACATCTCCTTCAGCCCAAACCAGACTTCTGTTGTGACCTCCAATGCAGCCCCATTCTGCAACTTGACAACACTTCTGATGGAAACGTCTTCTCTCTTCAGCTGCAGAAGTTCCTGTATTGCACTCTGTGGCTCCTGCTCGTCCTCACTCCCTTTCTTAATGATATTTCTGTGATGCTTTAGTTTAAAGTCCCAGAAGTTTACTATATATCTTGTGGATTTTCTGTTAACTTTTGTTTTCTCATCGGTTTCTTTCTTACAACTTGACAGCGATGACATTATTGCCAGTGGAGCTGGTGATGATGCCATAAGGTTGTTTGTGGACAGCAAACATGACTCTGTAAGAAAATTTCATCTTTTGTTTTACTTCAAAATTGTGGTGTTCAGTCCAGTTTGGCTACATTCGTAGCACATTAACAATAAACCAAATGCAAGTCGTAGGCTCTATTATTCTTGTTTGGCCAGTGATTTTCCACTATGCAATCAGACATTTTCTCTTCTACTTTTAACTTTAAGCTGTTTGCTTGTGTAACCAGGTTAATGGACCTTCATACAATCTTTTACTCAAGAAGGAAAAAGCACATGAAATGGATATTAACTCTGTCCAATGGTCACCCAGTGTAAGTTCTATGTTTCCTTATGAAGTAATAGACACAGATGGATGCAACTTTGATATATGGTGGCAACGATGAAGTAAGGTCTAAATGGCATCATATAAACGTAGCTTAAAAGTTAGAACATAATACCGAAGATTTTGTTATTTAATTAGAGATAGAGATGATGGCATTGTTTCTTGCAGTTGTTGCAGAGAATCTATGATTCTGAGCTTCTTGTTGTTTTCTGAAACAGAAGGAGGACAGGTTACTTGCCTCGGCCAGTGATGATGGGATGGTGAAGATTTGGCAGCTTGAAACTAAACCGTGAATGGTATTTGTTTTGGTTAGGTTTTGAAACTTCTTTGATGTTTATTTTTCCTGAGATACAAGTAAAAACATAATATCATAGCAACAAGAGAACTCCAAACGATTTTTCATATGATATAAAGAAGAAGACTATCAATTGATTAAGAAGATAGCTGAAGGAAAACAGCCAACTACTAAATTCCATGTGACCTATTATTTTTATTAAATCTTGCTCAAAGACAGAGATGCATGAAATCAACAATCTTGAAGATTTAGTTTTATAATTTAAACAATTTATTTGAAGAACTCGATAATCCAGCAGTTGATAAGCGCAGCAAACGAACTTGCAGTGTGTGAAACCCGAAGCTGCGGCTAGAGCTTCAAACTCAGCTAGTGACCTTTCTTTTCCATGGAGAATTGGGTGAAAATTAACATGTCCATGTCAAATGCAGTATTCGGGTTGGTGTCCCCGTTTTCCGCGTGATCAGGAGTGACTAGTTCTGTTACAACCATTTTACCATTATTTGATAGAGATTTCCCAACAGTTTATAAGAATTTTCAGAGTCTGGATCGGTCCAATCATGAAGTACACGCTGTAAAACAAATTTAGTTTCAGATGTAAGTACAAGCTAAAGTACTACTATACATACGCTTGTAAGAAATAGAAATGACCTGTTGAACTTACAGCTGGGGCTGATTGTAAAGGTCAAAATCGGTCTTAGCAATATCAACGACAAAACATGTTGTCCATATAATCCAGCCAGACATGCTAAGAGAATAATTTTCGACTGGACAAAAATTATTCGGAAAGCATTTAGTGCTTAATGGAAAGATTGGAAGAATATGAAAAGAAGATAATACGGATCAGCCGAGAAATGAAAAGACAACCGACCTTAAATGAGTATATATAAATAAAGTCTGAGTAAGAAGAAAGAAAGACATATATAACTAAATTCTTAGACACAATACCTCTATGCTTTGTTGTACTAACTCTTTTTTTTTCGATTGGAAACTAACCCCAGAGGTTAGGGTAGCTGGCTTTGTCCAGGAAACCCGCCATGGGTGTTTTTTTTTTTTTTGGTATAGAATACAACCAAACCTTTTAACATTTTGTAATTTAACAGATTTTTTTGTCATAAAAACAACCACACTGTACGTCAGCCTGACCACTCCTTCTATCTTATCGAACTTCAGATAGTCTAATGAGAAGTAAAATATTTAATGGAGTTGAAAGCTCGAAAATGTCGAAAGGAAAAAGAACAACTCATAGATAAGTATTATATAGTTTTTTTCTACTGCTTCAACACATAATGTTCTTAAAACAGTAAGTAGCAATTATGAACCAGGCGACGAGTAGTAGCGAGAAGGAGAAGAGGCCGATCAAAAAGGGCCAACCCACAAGTAATACACCAAGACACGTAACCACAGCACACGGCAGAAAGGACCGGACAACTGATGACGCGCTGACCCATTTCCCTTTCATCAGAATCAGAACAGCAACATTCACCATTTTCCACTCCATTGAACCGCCATAGCAAAGACGGTTCAGACAGTTTGCAACAAACGAATGGCAGTTACAGGTGAAGAGGTTGTAAGTTCTATGCTCACAGCTACGTGCGCTGGCGGCCAATGCATCATCCCATGTAACCGCAGTTCCAAACTCTGTGTGTTTGTACCCATACTTGCAAGTGTGCCCACCCAAGTTTGGTGGCATGCAACACTGCAACAATTGTTCCAATGACATCACTAAAGAGACAAAGAACTTGAGCCATCCATGTTTAGCTTAGATTTCTATAGAGAATAGAGAAGTAGAGATACCTGTTTTCTATCGAGTTGGAGATAGCGAGCAGGAGGACCAAATGCGAAATCATCAACAGTGATGAAGTTAGAACCAGCAAAGTCCAAGATGACTCCATCTTCTCTGCAAAGTCCAACATGGCCAATGAAAGGAGCCAACCAAGAGACAACAGGGAGAGGAGTCCAGACTATACAGCAAGGGAATTTCAACTTTTTGGGATCAATCTCACCAAGAGGCCATAGATCATCATTATCATCATCATCATCATCTTGGAATGTGTTTGGCATAGAGCATGCTTGTTCAACATCATAAGCTCGTTTCAGATCCATGAAAGGAACTCTTCCACGGGACATTTAAGATTGTTTGCAGTTTCCTCTAACACACAATCATCAGCCAAAAGAAAGAAGCAAAGTTTAACTCTTTTTGAAAACCCAGTTAATTTGTCTACTCCTTTCTCTAGAAACACAAGATCTAACCCACAAAATCAAAATAGATAAATCACAATAACATGGAAAACTGAGTGTCTTTCAATTTCACCTGTCAAAAGAAGCAGACGCCGAAGGCTAATGGATCCGGCGAAGAGAAACAAAAATCGCCGACAGCTCGAAGAAAGAAATGCGTTTGGGGTATCTGTAGTAAAAGAGAAGAGATTTTGTAAGAAAGACGTTTCTTCTACTTCTGCAAGGTGCAATGAATCCTGGAGGTTTCTCAATTACTTATTTATTAATAAAAACTGTGATCCATATTTAAGTTAGAAAAAGAAAAGATGAGAAGAAAATCTCACTCTTTTTTTTTCTTTTAACAAAAAACAGACACTTTCACTTTTTTTTCCAAAGATCCAAAACTACTTGCAGTCTACTAGTATTTTAATTTGGAATTGAAGAGTTAGATCAAAACTTTAATGCTCAAATTATTTTCAAATATTTTAATCTCGATTATAACTGCTAAAAACAATCAAAATACTGAATAGTATTTTAGGAATTTAATTTGATGAAAATGATAAACGGTTCTAAAGTTAATTCGTTTAGATAATTTTTCGAGTGCAAGCCCGAATAATCAGAAAGATATTGTAATACAGTTTTGAAAACATAAGTGATTTGTTCAGTAAACCTACAAAAAATGTAGATGACTAAACATGATGAATATTCTTTAAAACTATATATGATTAACAAACAATATGTTGACCAAAAAACAAACAAACGATATTTGTGTATATTAAAAATTGTATTGAGTTTTTTTTCTGAATGGCTTTTTTGACAGTAAAGAAAAAGAAGAAAGAAAAAGAATCCTAATTCTGGTTAGACACCATTTTAGAAATTTAAATTGGCGTCGCCGCACAACCATAGTATACATTACACAACATGATGGAATCTGTCGGAAACTTGTACTAGTTTGTCCGTCATAATATTTTTTGTTTTTATTGTAAAGAAAATATTTATGATAAATATTTTCTCGTTATTTAGTCATAAATGATGTGTTACGACAAAATAACAATGATTATATATTTATCACAAATCGTCTATTGTAACAGATAATTCATCGTAATTTATTTGTTAATGTTACGACGAACAATTTCATCGTGATTCATCGTAAAAAGCTCGTAATAATTTATTGTAAAGTAATTATTAAATTTTTAAATTAATTAGTCATTTCCTCTTTTGATAAACTTTACGACTAGTTTACGAGAGCTTCTTTGTTAATTTGTTGTAATAGTTTACGACGAATTAACATGAACGTTCTTGTTAATTCATAATAAGCAATTACGAATAATTAATAAGGATAGTCTCATAAATTAGACGTAAATTAACTATAAATTTGTTTGAATTTACATAATTTTTTTAAAAAATATTAAATTTAAAATATTTAAAATATTTAAAATTACAAAATAAAATAAATTTATAAATATTAATATTAAAATTTATAATACAAAGACAAAAAATAAATATAAGAATTTAAAATTCTAAACAACTAACAGTTGAGGTTGTCAAAGAGATCTAAGCTGCTAATGTCGACTCTTCTTTCAAACTTCACTTCTTCTTATGTGGAATGGGTGTTGGATCTGTAATCTCAAGGTTGTGCTGCCTATTTTGCAACAAATGCTGCAAATCTGGGTTTTCAACAATAAACATGTTGAAGAGACCTTCAACAGATTCCAAGCAAGATTGCATCGCATCTAAATCAGTTTGCAACTAAGAGGACTCATCATCCCGTTTTTGGGAATAAGGCGATATTACCTTTGGAAAATCATTAATTGATCGTATCCCCATCATTTGTTCTCTTCTTTGGGGCAACCTTGAAAAGAAAAGAAAAATTGATTAAAATTATACTGAAACTAATAAACAGGATGATGAGTCCTCTTAGTAATAAATAGAAAATAGTGAAAGTATATCATTATCTTTTCGGAAATTTTATCAATCTCTTGTGTGAACAACTGGACATGTAATCCATCCAAAGACTGATGCATAAGCTGAGTTTGGTATTCTTCAATCCGAGCTACTAACTAAAATTGGTTTTATTAGCACAATATCACAAATTAATTTTTGATAGGTCTCTATCTTTATACCATTCTAGCTCAGGCACATTTAGTTATGGAGTTCTTTTTGCTTGTGTGACCAAAGAAAACAAGTGATATTTATTAACATATATATACAAATAATTATTGTAAATCTTTCCACATACATTACCATATACCAAATTGTAATGTTACAATCACCCCTTTTAACAAAATGCAGTTCGTTAATTTACTCGTGATCGTTACTCGTGTTAGTGTGATTCCTATTCATATTCGTTTGAGTTTGTCCCTAATACCACTTATAACATTTTGATTGCCCATAGATAAAATACCTCTCATCCTCGTTCCCTAGCTTGTGATCTTCTTGTGCGATGGACGATGGACGATGGACGGTGTATTGATTGTTTGGAGACAATTTTTTTTTATTTGTTAATTATGCAATCACCACATATTTTTTTGTGCTAAGGCTTCACTATATGATATCGCAAACTCTATCTTTCTACTATTTCAGCTATTGTGAAGTTTTTCTAAATATGTGAATGAGAAAATAAATACACTCTATTGACATAGATAACCTTATCAAAATTTTAAACCTTTCAACACATTATTCATATACTATAAAAAGAGACTGTTACAATTTTGTTATAAAAATATAAATATAATACCCCCACAAAGAAAACAAATTTTATTTTTTTCTAACTTGAACCACAAATCACAATCACACTATATGCCAAAGTAGTCTATATATGTGTACTCAAAATTGCATATATTAGTTGATATAAATCTCTCACTTGGCTCAGCTTCAACCATATCACTGTCGTAGTTAGCTCTTAAGCAGCTGAGTTGATTATATTAATTTAGATCGCTTTCCTCTCTTTTTCCCTGTCACGAGTTTTGTTTACTTCATTTGATATGGTACGGGTGGCAACTAACAGAGAGTCCTACGTAAATCTTTACTATCTCAGTGACATTAACCATTCTTGCAACGAGTTGGTATGCTCTTGGGTTATGAATTTGGTTTCGGAAATAGACTGTTCATCAAACGTAGAGTAAGTTGTTAAATCTTAATCAGATAGAGCAAATTCGTAATATCAGATTAATAATTCCAAGAACATCAAGACAAAAGAGAGGTAAAATACAAAGACCATTTTGTAACGAGTCCGTGTGAGATATGACATTTGAAATAACGAGATGTTAATCTCATTGTCCTTTATAACCTTAATGCTCTTAAACTCTCACTAGATTCTCCAGACTGTAGAAAACTCCCAAAATGAAGAGTTTATTTCTAGTTCAATTACTCCAACATACACAAATACAAGAGGCTCTTATATATTTTCCTAAGACCCTACAGGAGCCATGTCTTTACCTTTGCTTGCGGCAGTCGCAGCAGCTGTGGCGGCAGCAGCTGCAGCCGCTGCTGCTGCTGAGGCCGCTGATGATGCAGGGTTAGGAGTTGAAGGAGGAACCGGCTGGCTTTGCTGTGCAACTACTTCTTGACGCTTTTTAATCTGTGGAGAGTTGAGATCAGCAAGCAATTCCTTAATCTGCTTCCCAGACAGGGTTTCATTCTGAAGCAAAGCGTTTGCAAGGGCATGAAGCTCTTTGTTGTAAACCGTGAGGATGGTTTTTGCATTGTTATAAGCCTTTTCCAAAAGAAGTCTCACTTCGCTCTCAATGAGAAGCCTCGTCTCGGTGCTCATGCTTTTCCCATTGTCGTCATAGTTATGCGCCACAAGCCCCACCTCCTTGCTCATACCGAATTTAGTAACCATGGCTCGAGCGAGTTTAGTTGCCTGCTCAAGATCAGAAGAAGCACCTGAAGTGACCTCACTTTCTCCAAAAATCAACTCTTCAGCTACACGGCCTCCCATACAAACATCAAGCCGAGCAAGCATCTGTTTCCTAGAAATGCTCGTCTCATCTTTATCTGGTAGCTGAGAAACCATGCCAAGAGCCATACCACGAGGCACAATGGTAGCTTTGTGGACAGGGAGAGCACCTTCCGTGTGGATGGCCACAAGGGCATGACCACCTTCATGGAAAGCAGTCAGTTTTCTTGACTCGTCAGATATAACTGCAGATTTTCTCTCGCTTCCCATCATGATTCTGTCTTTGGCAAACTCAAGATCAGACATTGTCACATCTTTTGCACCGTCCATTGCAGCTTTCAAAGCAGCAACGTTCACCAGATTCGCCAAATCAGCACCAGAAAATCCAGGAGTTCCTCTAGCGATGATCATCAAATCAACATCTTCAGCCTTAAGTACCTGAAAACACACACACGATCAATGAAGGTAGCCATTCACAGGGTAAGGCCATTACTGAAAAACATGAGCTACCTTTGACATGTGAGACTCCAAAATCTGGCGACGACCTTCCACGTCAGGGTTAGGGACAACAATATGGCGATCAAACCTCCCAGGTCTAACCAAGGCCTTATCCAATGACTCGGGGAAATTTGTTGCTGCGACCACAATGATCCCTTCATTTTGTTTAAAGCCATCCAACTCAACGAGCAACTGGTTCAATGTCATCTTCATGTATTGCTGGTCCTTGGGGTTACGACTTCCTCCAATAGCATCTATCTCATCGATGAAAATAATACAAGGAGAGCATTTCTTTCCAGCAGCAAAGAGATCTCTCACTCTTCTGGCTCCAACCCCAACAAACATCTCTTCAAATTCACTACCACTGCAGGAGAAGAAGGGCACTCCAGCTTCTCCTGCAATGGCCCTTGCAAGCATAGTCTTCCCTGTCCCAGGAGGACCAACAAGCAACACACCCTTAGGAAGCTTTCCCCCCAAACGAGTGAACCTCTGTAAAAGAAGAAAAAAACAAAAGATTCAGAGGATAAGATGTAAAGATGATTTTGAAGGTCCATATTGTTAGGAGTTGACCTTGGGGTCACGAAGATAATGCACAATTTCCTCAAGCTCAGCTTTTGCTTCATCAACACCCTTTACGTCACTGAATTTGGTGCTCGAGTCCATACTTGGTTGTACTTCTTCTTGCAGACCAAGTCCTGACATACAATAGGTTAAAACAATAAGAAGGAGGATATAATATCTATCCAGACCACCTACCTATTGAATAATCACTGAAACTTACCTTTGCCAATTCCTCTATCCTCGATAAGTGCTCCAACACCAGAAATGAGTAAGAACCCAACTGCAATAGTCCGGAAAGTACTCCAAAGCTGTTCTTTAAAGCTACTCCTTTCAGTTGATATCGTGTGGATTGGTGCAGCAGCAGTTCCAAGGACACCACCATCTTTTGTTGCTGCTTTTCCCAAATTTTTAAATGCTGCGAGACTTCCAAAACTCTCTTGCTCCTGTGAAGCACCAACAATGCCTAAAATAAAGGACAAGGAGAAATGGTCAGCTCATACTTGCAAAAGCAGCGAGAGAATCCTTTCACTCTCTCCTCTCACCGTACCTCTTTGCAATGTTCGTACGAGCTCACTGTTATCCAGCCTATCAACTTTGACCAATGCCTTGATGTATTCGGTAAGTGCTGAGGGATTCGAATGCATAGTTGGGTTGCTTTCGAATATCCTGATAACTGCTTCAGGGTCGTTTCTACGGAAAAGTTCTCTCAGTTGTGCAACCTCATTAAACTCATCTCTATCTCTCACTCTGCGAGCAAAGCTACCAGCATAGCTTGATTGAAACCTCCACTGCGCTCCACCACCACCACCTGCAGCTATATTATACAGAAACATGAATAAAAATAGAAAACCAATAAAAAAAAGGACTTCTCAGCAAGTGGTTGGTTACCTCCAACAACTCCTAATCTAGGAAGACAAGTGTAAGCTCTAACAAGTAAGGTACTTAAGCTGCTCAATTCTCGTTCATGAGAAACCTGTCATATATATAATAAGTATCAGACGACCAACGCTCAAATGAAACACTAGACTGATCATGTATACCAAAATTTTCAGTAACCTTCAATTTCAAAATTAGTCTGATATATAGGTATTCAAATAAACCAAAATAACCATAGGTGAGGTAAATTAGAAAACTGTTATCCACAGGACAAAAAAAAAACATAACATTTTGACCCTTTAGGGTTTATGGTAATGAATTAAAATTTACAGGCCCAAGCTCAAATGTTAACACTGGGCAGAAAAAGGTGAAATTTTCTTAATTCCTTGATCTGCTCCAACACGTTTTTATATACCAAATTTCAAATCAAGTGAATCAGGTTTCAAATCAACTAAATAGCGATAGAGTGGGTAAGTTTCAATCATCCTCAAGATCATTAAACAACCCACTAGAAAAAGAAAGATGATATTTAGATTTGACCAAATCCGAAACCTTTTTGAGCTAAAAGGAAGAAATTGCACAGGAAAGAGAGAACCTTGGTGATGATACGCCTCCAAGCCATCAATCAATCGATCAATCTCCTTCGCGACCTGGCCTCTTACAGAAGTGGTGTGAGTTTTAATGCTCGGAAATGGAACACGAAGCTCTTTTCTTGTCGCTCGATCTGTATTGGAAAACAAAACAAACCACTCGGCTGTTATATCCTTCTATAATTCTTGAAGCTGAAAGATACACGTGAGAGGACTTTGGGTGTGAGAGACAAAAATTGTTCAGAATGTGAAGTAGACCACGCACGAGATATGTAGGTCTTTGAATACCTTCTTTGTATTAGTGGGCCTTTTCTTGGCGGCCCACACTAGCCTTGGCATCCAGGAAACCAGAAATAGTGGACGGATCCAAATATGGATATTTAAATATCTAAATTGATAAATGTCTAAACTGATTTCCCAAATAACACAGTAAGAACACCGTCAATTAATATTTAATAATATAAAATATGATACAATTTAACAAAATAATAATTTTTTAAAAAAATACTAGGTGTTTGCCCGCGATTTCGCGGAATGATAATATTATAAGAAAAATAAATATTATGTTTATAATATTATAATTATTGAATAATAATTAGAAATATTAAAATTTTAAAATTTAATAGTTTGATAATCAAAAATTTCAGTATCAATTTTTAAAAAAGCTGTAAAATTTTGAGATAGTTTAATAAATATAAGTCACTAAACCATTTTTCTTAAATGCAAATATTATTACAATTGGTTCAAGTAATTGGTTGTAAATTGCCTTTTAATTTATTTTAACATGTGAAAAAACGAAAACACTTTAACCATACAAAATGTAATTCAAAAGTTCGCAAATAAATTGATTGTAAAACTAATTTCTATATTAGCACTGAAAATAAATAAAAATCTAAAATATCAAAAAATTTGAGATGCAAAATAATTTACATTCACATGCTATAGAGCTGGATACATTTTAAAAGAGAAAAACAAACGACACCCAGACTTGTGCAGTCAGATGCAGCAATCAGCTAATAGTGAAACGAACATGCCCTAAGTGTCAGAGTTGACATTCAAAAAGAAACAAAGAAATTAAAATTTTCATCACAAATCCATGTATATATGATCCGCTCTTCAATGATAGTTATTCCATTAGTCATATTCCTTCTGAGAGTCTATATATATGGATAAGGAAGAAGGTAGACAAACATCATCACAAAGTACATTGTTCAACAACTTTCAGAATATGAAATGCTCTCCCAAACACTATTGGGAATAGGTCCAACTTAACTAGCAGAGAGGCCTTAACTTGAGCGAATAAGGCCGTGCAAGTAAGCCCCAGTCATCACGAGTGACACCACCGATACAACTCCCGCTGGGACCACTTTCCTCGTCCTTAGGTAACGCGATCCCATCATCCCTGTCAACGCTGCCGACCCCACTGCATCATTACAACCAAACCGCGCATCACTTATGTACAATGTATTATATATCCGTAAATGTTGATTCGATTTGTTATTTGTTTGGTTTCGAACCGAAAAATCCGAATATCCATAACTATACGAAGCAAAACAAATACTAATATATCATATGTGCATGTAGATTGCATATGAAAAGTAATATGTTTGGGAAAAAAAGAGAGAATGGTATTTTTCACATACCTATACCGATGGAGGATGCCAATACAGGACTTTGTGGAAGCTCCTTGTATACATAATAGAACAATGCAGCTGATCCTCCTCCTGCGACTAGTGAGATTTTGCTTCCGCGTTTCAAGTAACCCATCAACCCTCCAACTGCCACCACACAACATTTGCTATGAGTCAAATGATTATATAATACACGATAAGAAAGAATCACATCAAGGGGATCTACTAGTACTACACTCACTATGTTTATATATATATACACCATTACTAAAACAAGTGCAACAGTGATAGCACAAACTCTACTGATGCCAAACCTCACCACCAGATGATATCACTATTTACAACGATCCATAGCACATTTTGAAAATTTCTCAAGTGCGGACAGATCAAGACAATAGAACCGATATCAAATAATGAGGCTTAGGACAAGCACATATGGTTCAACTGGAAGTTTATAACATCACACACACACAGAAAATCAAAAGGTCAAAACCTAATCGTACACTGTGTTTAGAAAATAACACAGAAACTGGTTTGAAGACTGAAGAAGGTTACACTCGTAGACAAGACAGTACGTAACCGTATCTCCTCTCTTCGGGGAAATACTCACAATTATCATGATGCAATGAGTCTCTGGTTTTCCACAAGATAATACCACATTTGAAATTCTTTGTATGCTTTTATGCTATAAACACTAAGCTCTGAAGCTACTTCATTGTACAAATGTTTTTTTTGTCCGAATAAATTTAACATTCTTTCAAAAAAAAGAAGAAGGACCGATAGAACTAATATACCTCCGAGGAGAGAGGCATAAACAAGAGTGAACTTCTGCGACATCGATGACTCCATCTTCTTCTTCTTCTCTGTGTTCTCTGGATTGGAAAAAGCAAAGGGAGACGGAGCCGAGAGTCAAAGGAAGTGGTCTTTGACTTTTCTACCAACAACTACAAGTCTACGGCGGCGTCTGGATCTCTGACAAGATACTACCATGTTTGAAAATGGGCCTAACTTAATAACTGATTTTGAAGCTAGCCCATTGAAACAGAGTAGGTGGTCATACCTTTTTGACGTGTAGGTTTGCATTTTTATTTCAAAAGAGCTAATTTGATGAAATGCAATTCAATAATCTATTCTATTAAAATAGAAACATGACCTATTGAAGTTTGCAAGGAAAATCCAAACAAAGAATGGAGAAGAAAATTTCAATACAGCTTAAGTAGGACATGTTGTTCAAGCATTGCTCATATTGTGCTCTTATGTCACATGAAGTCTCAGATTGTGATTGAAAATTAGCTACATCGCATGGAGATAAGAAGCTAGTTGGACCCAAACCATCCATTCTTATAGAAGTCTTAATCAGTAAACAACTCCTATCATCCAACATCAAGGAAGAGAGCCTGACTAAATTATGATAACATCGTTAAGAAGAAATAATAATTTTAAGAAAATAAATGATCAGAGAGCGACAGAATCCACCCAAGGATTGTTCCTAGACGGCTTCTTCACCTTCCGCAACGCCTTCCAAACCACACTGTTACACTTAAAACCTGACCCAAACGCAATCTGCCAAACCCTATCGCCTCTACGGACACTTTCCTTGGCCTCCAAGTAAGCAAGCTCGTACCAGATTCCACTGCTAGATGTGTTTCCAAACCTCTGTAAAGTCATCCTCGATGCCTCCATGTTCTCTTCACTCAAGCCTAGATTCTTCTGAAGCTCGTCAAGCACTATTTTGCTTGCTGCGTGGAAGCAGAAATGCTCAAAGGCAAGCTTGTAGTCTGGGATGTATGGCTTGGACAGATCAGAGGAGGAGGAAGACTTGGCTCCGTTGGTTTTAGAGGTAGTAGAGGAGGAGGTTGTGGTTTTGGCGGCGGGTGAGAAAGTTCGGCGGAGCAAAGCGGCAAAGAAGAGAAGCTGCTCCGAGAAAGGAAGGACGAGAGGACCTAAGGTAGTGATGTTGGTCTTGAGAGCTTCACCTCCAACTTCCATTAGGTCTCTGCTTATTTTCAACCCTTTAAATCCTTGTTCATCTTCTTCCTGGTACACACTCCTAATACATAACACAATTTACTACGTTATGATCATTTTTATCGAAACCAGCAGTGAGATTTGACACCAAAAGTTCTAGAAATTTCCTGGTTATAAAAATAAAACAAACAAATAAATAAATAAATAAAGAGAAATTCTCTCAAATAATTTTTTAAAATTTGATTTTCGTAAAAATAGTTTTAAAGAAGAAAATGATCAAAAAAGTTTTATTAAAGGCTAAAAAATATGTTTATATGCATTTATATTTCTAGAGTTAACTAATCTAGACTTAAGGTTTTACTAAGTCTAGAGTTAAAAGGGTAAGTTTGGGGATGGGATTTCAAATTTCAAAAAAAAAAAAAAATCGAAAAGAAAAAAAAATTATTTTGGTCATTTTATTTTTCGAAACCTATTTTTGTGACAAAAACTTAAAAATGTTATTTAACAGAATTGCCCATAAATAAATAAATAAATAAAAACCTGAAGCTACGGTCGTCGGCAGCCTTATGAGTCCGGACAATGTGCTCAAGGCGGTACTTCGCGTGACGGAAGTCACGGCGACGGTTAGAGAGCATAACGGCGGAGCATCCCATCCTAAAGAAACAGTTAGGTATAACCATCGATTTATCACGTCCCACGTACCAATTATACCCAACCATCTCAGTACTCACAACCACTGCGTAACTATTCGGGTTAGACTGAAGCATGTCACTTGCAAGATCAACGGCTATGATTCCAGCTGAGCAACCCATCCCTCCAAGATTGTAGCTCAGTACGTTACCTCTCATCTTGTAGTGGTTAATCACCATTGCTGATAATGATGGAGTCGGGTTAAAGATGCTGCAGTTAACCACAAGGACACCTACGTCTTTTGGTTTGACATGTGTCTTCTTGAAAAGCTCATCGAGTGCTCCGAATATCACCATCGACGCTTCTTCACGACCATCTTTCATTGTTGTTATGTTGTCGGACGAAGAGATTGATCTTGGGACATACGTCTCGTCGCCTATGCCTGAGGCTTGTAGGATCCTCTTCTTGAAGCCGAGGGTCTCTTCGTCGAACTTCCCTGATTTTCGAGCTAGATCAATGAACTCTTCTCTCGTCACCTGAACCAAATGCAAACCAAATTTGGACTAGTTAAAGATTAAGAAAACATTTATATTTTCCATATAAAAACACTATTACCCATATACCTAACTATATTTCAACCAATTGAAAATTAAACTGGAAAATAAAATTAATAAATTTTGTATTGAAATATGAAAACGACACTTATTTTGTAACGAAATTTTTTTTGCTACAACGACACTTAATATAAAACGGAGGAAGTAATATATATGTGAATTATAATATCGAATAAAGATATAATATGTGTATGAATTATATTATCGAATAAAGATATAATAAGTATATGAATTATAATTATATGTAAAAAAAAAAAAGAATTAACTTAAGACTATCCCATCCAAGACTAGGTTCGATGTGTAAGAACGTACCTTGAGTTCATCGGAAGGCTTGTAACAAGCGAAATCAATGAGATAAACAGAGCGAGGACGAGACATGAAGTAGACAGAAACGGTTAAGACAAAGACACCGAAGAATCCGATGACAGTTGCGATATCATAATCCCAAAGTTTCTTCCAAACCTCTTCTCTGCTTAAACTCCCAACCTCAGCGCCAAAGACAAGCACAAGAATCGGTATGGTCGCCAAATAAACTGCATGGTTTATGAGGTAGTGGTAACCAAGTTTCACGTACTTCAGGTTCACGGACTGTAGAAAATCAGGTAAACGTCTCCGTACTCTAACCGAGAACGTTGGTGAACCAGCGTTTGGACCAGAAGGTTCGATCCCACGGTTAACAATCTCGGTAGAGAGAAGATCCTGCTCATTAGAACTGCTCATTTCTTCTTTTCTTGAGATAAGTTTTGTTGTGAGTGAGATCTAGAGGTTGATGAAGGTGTCTATTTAATGAGGAGTTGTGTTGGCGAAAAATGTAAATGTGAGTTTGCGTAGTTATAAATGGTAGTATTGTGGGGGAATGGGTTTGGTAGTTGGTGAGAGGTAAGTTAATGTCGCCAACTACTAGTACTGGTCGTAGTTGGAATGCGTTATGTCACTCTTAATTCCTCCGTTCATATTAAGGTGTAGTTTGGGATCTTATGTTTGCATTTATTACAATCTTTGTATGTCAAAGACTAGGCTAGGTAGGTGACCTGTGACCACCTTTTGTCAATCTGTCAATTTCGATTTCTTTATCTATTCTGTTATATTGATTCTCAGCAGGATGCTTGTTATAAATAGAACTTCAATTGACCGGGGAAGTCGTCTAATAGTACTGGCGTGGGTGACCATATTCATTTTCATAATGGAATAGGAGGAAGTAATTTTCAGAGTGAAATAAGAGAAAACAAAGACTGAATTTAACAAAAGGCCAGTGGCCAGTGGCTGGTCTAATAGACATCTATCTGCTGCCGGTAAGATGACCATGCTGAAAAGTGTCCTCTCACCTATACCATCATATGCGATGACATGTTTCAAGCTCCCGGTCTCACTCTGCAAAAAGATTCAATCTGCCTTAACACGCTTCTGGTGGGACGACCGCAGTGGAAAACAAAAGATGGCTTGGGTAGCTTGGTCGACTTTAACTCTGCCAAAAGACTACGGGGGACTGGATTTCCGTGACATTCAAAGCTACAACGATGCCTTTCTTGCTAAACTCAGCTGGAGGATAACAAACAATCCGGAGAGCCTGCTGTCCAGAACCCTCCTCGGGAAATATTGTCAAACGGAGAGTTTCCTCTCCTGTCCAGTTCGCACAGCCTGCTCCCATGGTTGGAGAGGCATCATGATCGGCAGAGATATCATCGTTAACAACTCTGGCTGGGCTGTAGGGGATGGATCAAGCATCAACATTTGGGACGCCCCCTGGCTCAGTTTAACTGAGCAACTTCGACCAACGGGACCCGCACCCGAAGCCTCCTCCACTCTTGTGGTCGCGGATCTGTTCTTGAGAGACAGAAATGAGTGGGACATTGGAAAAATCAGGCAGATCTTACCGTTTGAAGAACACCGTATACTTGCACTTAAACCGAGCCTTACGGGAGCACCGGACAAGCTAATCTGGCTTCACCAGGATTCAGGGGTGTTTACTACTAAATCAGGATACAAGGCTGTTGCTTCGCATCTACTGCAGCTCCCAGAAAACCCCCAACAGGACTCTATTTTCACCTGGAAAAAATGTGTTTGGAAACTTCATGTAGCGCCTAAAATAAAGCTATTCATTTGGAAGATTTTCCAGGGAGCACTACCCGTGGGATCCCAACTCAGAGCAAGACAAATAAATGTTGAAGGATTATGCAAGAGCTGTGGCTTACCTGAATCTATAAATCATCTTTTTCTTGATTGCAGTTTTGCCCAACAGGTTTGGAACTGTGTACCCGTGTCCCCGGGGATCGAGTGTAGCGGATCAATAGATTTGAGGTCAGTCTGGAACAGCTGGCTATCGAGGAAAAACCTTCCCCCCTCCGGAATTGTTGCAGGCCCTCTAGCTCCATGGATCTTGTGGCAATTGTGGATTACTAGAAATAAACTTGTGTTTGATGATAGAAGATGCACTGCTTTTGATGTTGTGTCACAGGCGGTAATTTCAGCTCGGGAATGGGTCCTTTGCCAAAATACTTTGACGCAAAAGGTTCCCACAGCTACGAACCGGGTCTCACGATCTCATGACCATGTTCTGAGAACTGATGCGGCCTGGAATGAGGACCGAAAGCTCGCAGGATTGGGCTGGTGGGTGAAGGAGACTTCCGGACTTTCCTCCTCTTTCGCGATGCCAGCAACACACGTTCGTTCGCCATTGATGGCTGAGGGTCTTGCAATGCGAGAAGCACTTCAGAAATGCAGGGAGCTCGGTCTCTCTCGTATCCGCTGTGAATCGGACTCCTCCACTCTTATAAAAGTTTTAAACTCTAAAGAATCAAATGCAGAGTTGTATGGTATTGCTGCTGACATTTTATCTTTCTCCTCCTCCTTTGAGTGTATCTCTTTTTGCTGGATTGCAAGAGAGCAAAATATGGTGGCTGATGGCTTAGCAAAACAGGTTTTGTCTGTTGAGCTAGCTTTCAATGCCGCACCAAACACCTGATTTTCTAGTTAATGAAGTTGTGTTTCAAAAAAAAAAAAAGACTGAATTTAACTGAAAATGTATATTAAAGGTGTAAAACATTGGACGAGGGTATGTGAAAGTCTGAAAGATATAAGACAAAAGCAGTTCCATAATTAGTATTTTTATTAGAAATCACTTGAACAATTTTATAAGACTTGTTCAATTATGTTTAGAACTCAAGACATGAGAGTCAGAAAGAGATATTCTAACCAGTTTACCACAGTAAAAACATTATACATAAGCTTAAATGTTTAATTTTATATATTTCATAGGGGTCAATTGACCACCCTGCCTAAATGTGGCTCTGCCACTTTGTTACGTGACAATGTACATGTTTCACAACTGATTAATTTCTAATTACCAGAGGATCTTTCACAATTTGTTTTGAGTTCTTTTGCTCTCTCTCTATCCGGCTAACCTAATTCCTAATAGGTTTCTCTTCTTCAAAATTTCCAAATCTTTCCATATTCTTCAGATATATGTCTTGCTTTTTATTCAGTGCTACCTTCCCTTCTTAAAAGTCAAGTTTCCACAAGTAATCCATGAGAGACTTCAACTCATTTATTTGTTCAATTGCTTTAAACTCCAATATTTTTGAATGTACAATTTCCTTTTTTTTTTAAATATAAATGTGACATCTCATCTCACCCTAGATATCTGCAATCACAATGCATCATACCAATGCACACTGCAAAACATTTCTAAATGCAAACGAAAATGCCTTAGAAAAAGATACTTGACGTTTTGAAACGGTCAACAAAAGTCCTAAAATACGACAAGTAACCAAAGTACAACTAACTTTTGACCAAGGAGTTCCAAATCTCCTTCTCCTGCTGGCTAAATTATATGTGGATCAGATTGTTAGAATTCATAAAGTACCAGCAAGCACTGCATCAGACAGAAACTCCAAGTTTAAATTGTTTTTTTTTTCAAAAATGATTTGGAAGTCAATGAAGATGAAGGTCCACATAGTTACGATATATCATCTACATACGGATGATCAATTAGATGAGCCACGTTGTCGAAAATATGTCAAAAATTATTTGTAACTGAAGATTTACTAGGTACTGTAAACGGGAATCTAGTCCAATACAATTAAAATTCTATAAATTAAAAATGTTGAGAACTATGATATTTAATTATTTGATAAAGTAATTAATTTTTTTTAAAGTGTTTTTTAGATTTCTGTTTAACAATATATATTTTCTGTACAAAATAACAATTTGATTATACCTTAAGTACATTAATAAAATTTTAGAAATTTGAATTTTATATAATTTTTATAATATTTTGATATATATGAAATATGTTTCATATAATTTAAATGTAGTTTAGATATAATTTTACTAAATATTATAAAAATATATTGAAGAGTTAAAAAATAGAAACAAACTACATTGTGAATATAATTAGATAATACAATGTTTTGTTTATGCTTATATAAACAATATGTATATAAATTATATAATTTATGATTTTAATAGAATCATATATTTAAATACATTAAAAAAAATATTATCTTATTATTTATCAATTTGTATTATATTTTAAACTAGTTCAACTTAAAATCAAAGAAATTTATTAATTTATTGTGTTTATTAATTAATAGAGTTTCTACTAAGTTAGTTTGAGGTTTTTACATTAAAATTTTAGTTTTTCAGATTTTTACCAAAAAATTTTAGTTGATGAGTTTTAGTATTATAAATCCTTTTGTAAACTACTCAACTATAAACTTAAAAACTACACTGTATTTTAGTAATAACTTTTTGTAAAGAAAAACAAAAGTAAAAAACAAAAGTAAAAATAGATGGGAGAGAAGGTGGTGGGGGCGCATCACACACGAAAGCAGCGCTGAACTACACAATCAACCTGCCCCTAAAGAGTTTCTTCTCACTGTCACTTTCTATTGAGAGAAGGCAATGACGCTGAAAACTTCAGAGGCGGAGCGATGGTGCGTCGTTACAGGTGGCAGAGGATTCGCGGCTAGACATCTCGTTGAAATGCTTGTACGCTACGAGATGTTCCTCGTCCGGATCGCCGATTTAGCTCCGGCGATTCAGCTCGATCCTCAGGAACAGAGTGGAGTTCTCGGCGAAGCATTGAGATCTGGTCGCGTTCAATATGTATCCGCTGATCTCCGCGATAAATCTCAAGTCGTCAAAGGTTAATCTTGCCTTCTCTTTAAACCTTTTTTTTTCTAACATTGTTTTGATTCTGATCGTGGATCATCAATTGGAACAGCTTTTCAGCGAGCGGAGGTGGTGTTTCACATGGCAGCTCCAGATTCTTCTATCAATAATCACCAGCTTCACTACTCGGTTAATGTTCAAGGTAGAAAATGCAATCTGCTGCACATAGTTTGTTATTTAGTTGTCATGGTTATGCAAAATTTTAATTCTACAGGAACGAAAAATGTAATTGATGCTTGTGTCAGTAGTGGAGTAAAAAGGCTTATCTATACGAGCTCTCCTAGCGTCGTATTTGATGGTGTTCATGGTATTTTGAATGGTAGTGAATCCATGGCTTACCCATCCAAGGTATTATTTATATGATTGGATAATTCTTCTTTTTTTAGCCTTACTCACTTAGATTCTTGATTTGGATATATCCTTCTTCCTTTCAGCACAATGATTCATATTCAGCAACTAAAGCTGAAGGAGAAGCGTTGATCATGAATGCGAATGGCAGTAATGGACTACTCACTTGCTGCATACGTCCCAGCAGCATTTTTGGTCCCGGTGATAGATTGTTGGTTCCCTCACTTGTTGCTGCTGCTCGCGCTGGAAAATCCAAGGTTTCATTATTTTCTTTATCTATCTCATTGCCCCCTTTATTTTCCTCTTATCTCTTCACTTGTTATTCTCACAAAGGCAACTGCCCTTTCTTGACAAAAGATTCCCTAAACGTGTTTGAAATTCATGATCTTGCTATTAATTTAAAGATTTGAAGTCTTCTGTACTACTCAGAAGTCGGATGAGTGACTCACTGGAAGAACCAGTTTGATTCACACGGGATGCGGAACAAACATACTATAAAAGCAATAACTTAGAATTATTTCAGTTATAAAATGTTAAGTTTGTTTTACAGTGAAAATTGCGTATTGACTTCGCAGAGTTTGTTCATTTGAAGCTTTAAGCTACAAATCTTGAGGACGGAAATTTCTATGTCTAGACAGCCCTAGGGATGTGAGATTTTCTCTGGAAACTTAAACCAGGTTTCTAGATTCAATAGCCTAACATGAGATGCAAATTGCTGATGAGGAAAGCATTATTAGTATGAGTATTTGAGAAATGACCTATGGGAATGGTTTCCTGGTTGCATGGTGTGGTATTCGTTCCTAGTAGAGAAATATGGCTGTGCATAGTAGGAGTTTTTTTTTTTTTTTTTTACTTTGCCATTGTGTCTTTCGGTTTCTGCGAGTCATATGTATCAGATTTTTTTCTCTTAGAATTGGTGTACTGTTGGTTGAGAGAATCAGTTCTCTCTCTAAAATGATTTTACCAGGTCAAGATTCATGTTCATTGGACTTTCTTCTTTGACATAAAACTTTTCACAAACTTTGTCTTATGTGACTGCTTTAATGTCCAGTTTATTATAGGTGATGGGAATAATCTCTACGATTTCACTTACGTCGAAAATGTTGCTCATGCCCATGTTTGTGCTGAGCGTGCTCTAGCTTCAGGAGGAGATGTTTCTACAAAAGCTTCAGGCCAGGTATTTGTTTTTAGTTGCAACTCTTTGATTATGTGGTCTCATTAGTTTTCGAGCTCTGTATTTCTCTAGAATAAGGTTTGTCTTGTGCATTAGTGTAAGGAAGGCATTCTTGTGTAGCTATTTAGGCATACCGGATGCATCGGGATCAGAAGGTGTATTCACTCTAATATTATGTGAACTTTAAAAGAGCCCCGCTGGGTTTTTACGTTTGTTTTTTTTAATCCCTCATTACTGCTATGTTTAGTTGAGAAACGGGTTTAAGTTGTTTACACATTTGAATTATAGTTAAATTTTAAGAATTTATAGTTAATTAAGGTGAGTAATCATATAGTTTTTTAATTTATGATGTTGTAGGACAATCCTAGTTGTGGGCTGACCTGACATGTAATGGATTTACAGGCATATTTCATTACCAACATGGAGCCAATTAAATTTTGGGAATTTATGTCACAGCTTCTTGAAGGACTTGGCTATGAGAGGTACTGTATTTTGCTATTTTATTTGGGCTCGTATCTAGTCAGATCCTTCCTGCACAATGGAGGAGAAAAACAAATCCCGGTTTCATATTTTTTTTTTAAATGTTTTTACATTGGTTGTTTAGTTGAGCTCGACCGTTTTTTCCTTTAAAGTTTGCTTTGTGGGTAACTTGTGAAATGAAGAGGATTGAGGTAGATGTGATTATCAAAAGGCATTATTCTACAGAAGATATGCTATTTCGGCAAGAGATAAGAGATAACAATGTCTAGCGTCTTTAGTTTGATCTTGGATATATTTCTGATATCTGATATAGAGAGAGTTATTGCTTGACAAGGCACACTGGGGATATAATTTTCTGGCATTATTAGAATAAAATTTAGGCCATTCTTATTTAGAAGGGATACACTGAACCAAACCATATCTTGTACTGCCCTTCCGAACTTGCAGGCCAAGCATAAAAATCCCTGCGTTTGTCATGATGCCGATTGCATATGTGGTTGAACTAATATATAAATTGTTGGGACCATATGGGATGAAAGTACCACAACTAACGCCTTCAAGAGTTAGGCTGCTCTCGTGCAGCAGAACATTTGATTGCACAAAAGCAAAGGATCGGCTTGGCTATGCTCCTGTTGTGCCACTTCAGGTTATACAATATTTGATATGCAAGAGAGGTGTATTTGTTTCATCTCTATTATATTGCTACTGGGTCTGGATGCAGCGTATGGTTATTATATATGATAATATATAATGCATGACTCGATGATCTTGCAGGAAGGTATACGGAGGACTATAGATTCATTCTCTCATCTTACAGCTGGAAGTCAATCCAAAAGAGAGGGCCTATCCAAGGCGTCTAGGATCCTTGGTGGTGGAAAGGGTATGGACAAATATATATCAATTAGCATGCTTGTCCTCTCATCATATTGTCTCTCACATTATAAGACAACACGGTCTTTTATTTTAAATGCATCGAATTATTTGAAATTTGTGGTTCCTCGTAATGATTTTGTTAAGTTGCTAGAAACCATATATTATTGTGAAAAAAGGCTTGGGATGTATTTCAGATACCCGACCTTGATTCATTTATTACGTTACATATTGAGAATGCTGAGATGATCCTGCAGTTGCTGATACACTGCTTTGGAAGGATTTAAAGCAGACTCTCACTGCCGTACTCATTCTTGTTAGTATCTATTATAACTTCGTTGCAACTGGATCTACCATCATAACTGCTCTTTCGAAGGCTTTATTGGTATCATCAGTATTTTTGTTCATCCATGGCATTCTACCAGAAAAACTGTAAGATCCTTGTAATGCCTACTTTTGATATATTTTTCATTATATGCAAATATGAACTGCCTTGATCCAGTTCTTTGTTAGCCCATCATGTTCATTTTCATTATAATATTTTCAGTTTGAATGTATCATCATCATGGTCATGTCTCAGTAGAACAGAAAGTTTCATGACAAGCATTCTGGAACATCTAAGAAATTGCTGTCTGCTCAGATTATTAATATATATATATATATATATATATATATATATATGTATGTGCTTTATTTGCAGATTTGGCTATACAATTGAAAAGATTCCTGCATCGAAGTTTCACCTTTCGAAAGACAAGTCACATCACCTCTCATTGTCAGTGGTAAGCTCGTGGAACAGAACTGTTAAAGCTCTAAAATCTCTTTGCCAGGGGAATGATTGGAGCTTCTTTCTCAAGGTATTCTTTTCCTTGAACTAGTTAGATCTCTGGCAAGTTTTAGATATCTCGATGATTCCCAACTAAATTTGGTTGAGAAACTCATCCTTGTTTGTAATGTTTCTAATGTCGTAGGTTGTCTTCGTTTTGTTAATAATGAGTTTTGCTGGAGCCGTATCTCTTCACAGCATATTTGTTATAGGTAACTCATCTCACTACATGCCAGCATTATGTTTTTTTATGAAAAAATAATGTTCTTCAACAATATCATCTAGTGTTATTGTTGTTTTTTTGTTCGACCAGGAGTTCCCATTGCCTTCATTGCTTTTCTTGTGTACGAAAAGAAAGAGCAAGAGATCGACTCTGTAATGTTGGGTTTTAAATCATTCGCATGCAAGCGGAAAAACGAGGTGTGTGAGAAACTGTTTGGAAGCAAGAAAGAAATATGACTAGGAATCTTCTTTTTTCTGTGCCAAGAATTTGTACTTTTCTTTTGTTTACAAACAACTTTTAACTCCGGTCTGAAAATTTATTCCATGTATTTGTTGCTCCCACTGTCTTTTACCCATTACTAATTTTGTTATGGGTTCTGAATGTCGGCAAATCGCGTCATCATCATCGAAGTTTGATGTTTAATTCATCGATAGAATACAATGTTCTCAAAATTCAAGGTGCTCAGATTCGTTCGGGGTTAGGCGATGTGATTGGATCACGCCTTAAAAACAACAAGAGTTTGAATAGTCATATTATAATTTTAGATCACGCCTATAAAGCCAAAACCCCCTCCCCACACTAAAAAGCTTCCACTACCAAAGCTTTCGACTTTCTTTTCTTTCCCCGACTCCCAGATTTCTAAAGCAGCACTCACTCACTAAATCCTAAACAAAACTGAATGCTTTTCATGTTCTTCTTACATTCCCCTATATCTTTTTTTTCTCTCTGAGAAAGTGAATCTCTTTTGATTTTGATTCCTTTTGCAATGATTCCGTATTTTGAATTAAGGCTTTGTGGTGGCGCCTTGTGTTATAAAGAAGCTGAGCTTGGAGGTTTAGGGTTTTTCTTTATCCATGAACAATGGGTGCACTCAGAAGAAGAAACGTTAGTCTGATCGATTCAAAGGGTTGTTCCAAGCTGTTCCCTGTTTTACAGTCTCCTCCTCCTCCTCTCATGTCTCAACCCAATGGACCCTTCTCTTCCCTTGTCATCTGCGTCACTGGTTTATCCAAAGGTCAGATTTTTGATGAATCCTCAATATGATGTTATCAAAACAAAACAAGTTTTGTTTTTGATTTGGATCTTTGGGGCAGATGCAAGGAAACAAGTTAAGGAAGCGACAGAGAGACTCGGAGGCGAGTACAGTCCTCACCTTCACCTGCGGTGTACCCATTTGGTTGTTCAGATATCCTTTCTTTCTTTCTTTCATGTCTTTATATTTTCAACTTCATCTTAATAATAATATCCATGCTTCCTGGGAATGATTCCTTAACCAAAGTTTTACAGCTCATGTGGACGTAAGTTTGAGCATACTTTGAAACATGGCGCAAGAAATGGTCTCTTTCTTGTTACAATTGCCTGGTTTGTTGATAGCGTCGGGAGAAACAGTAAGTGTTCAACGTGAGCCACTTTGGTTATTCTTAGAATAGACGTTATGCGCGTCTCAAGTTGTAGCTGAAAAGTTTGTATTTTTGGTAATGTTCAAGTGAGGATGAGCGAATCACTTTACAATGTCAAACAATTTGGAAAAAAGGTGGATGAGCAGCTGAGCCGGGTTTTTGATGTTGAGTCTATTTGTCGTCCTCAGCAAGCTGAGCCGGGTTCTTCTGGAACAGTGACTGACACTCGTGAAGACATGACTCTTGCTGACCATTCTATTTATATTGATTCTGACATATCGGTTGATCTCCGAGTTAAGGTACACTTGCAAATTTCCATTTACACTTGGGGGTCTTTGGGTGCTTTCTACGTGCCTTTTCTATGAACTAGATTGGTTATTTGTCCAGGTGCTCAAGGTTGCAGAAGATCAAGGTGCAAAGGTCGTAGATTCATGGTTTGTTGGATGCAATGCAAGTCTTGTCGTGTGTGAAGGTGCTTCTGTTCTGAGATATCTTGGCCATGCAAACACCATCGTCTCTGTGAGTTTCTTTATTGACATTGTTGTATAATTGTATTGTATTCTCCACAAGGATTTCCATATGGAGAATTGGATACGCAGGTATATGCTACTACTTGATTGCCTTAATATGCTTTTGCTTTTGTTTGGTTGCATCAGCCACTTTGGGTTCTGAGACATCAACAGAGACTTGTTCACATGTCACCTGATTTAGCCAGACAGCTAGGAGCCAATTTTGAAGATGATGGTGCTCCAACGGAGGTAGTTTACCGCTATTTCTCACTCTATCCTTGCTTGCTGGTTTTCTATGTGACGACAAGAGTACTGTTTTTGAGAGAGCTTTATTTGTCTAAATTGTCACAACAGATAATTTCGGGGAAAGCTGATTCTCTAGATGCTCCTAGATTCACAAGTAAATCAAAACAAGAGAGGAAAGAGACTGTAAATATAGCGAAAGCTGGAGTTAGGAGACGGCGTGCTCGCCATATGCAGGTGGGTAACTGATATATCTTCTAACTTTCACCTCAATGATTTTCTTTTAGCTGAATCTTGATAATTTGGATGTCATGTCATAGACTTGTCAAAACCCAATAAGACGCATAACACAGATCAGCCTGCTGGAGAATATTTGCTGGACAATATCTGAAGCAGCTTCAACTGCCACTATTTTTAATGATTCATGCAGCAGCAGCGGCGGCTACATCACTACTGAGCTTTCTTCTGTAGAGGAATGGAAAGATCCAGTAGCTTCTTTTTCAAACTCGACCAGACCATTCACCGAGAGGTACCACCATTTCCTTCTTCTTACATCTCCTTTTCTTCTTCATTCGTTAGTTTTGCATGATTCACACAACAAGTGTCTATTACTGCAACCGAAGAAATGTAATCACTGTGGTCAACAATGCAGTGAGAAGACGGAAGTGATGTTTAAAGACAGCTTCCTTACAATTCTATATCCAACTGATCGATTCTCAGAGATGGGACCATCTTCACGGACTTATTTCAGTGATACGGGTTTCACTTGCCTGCAAATCTTAGACTACATCCACAGATTTTATCAGGTATAAGTTTCTTGATGATGGATGGTTCATGGAGTAAGTCATTCTTTGAGGAACTTTTGATGATGTGAAGATATATAGATAGACCCATTGAGTTTCACAATAACCCAGATGCTTCTTCTCCACAGGAGGACTTGCCTGATCATGAAATAGAGGTTGCGATTCACACTGACTCAAGGCACGCAGACCGTCTCAGAACAGTCTATTCCAATAAAGAGGCATCGGATGATGATGGATACATGATTTTCCCAAGAATAGAGTTACTAGGAAGCAGGAAATGTTTCGAAATGCTTAAGCGTGTCAATGGAGAGAACAACAGTAATGTATATGAACTCATGATTAGAGCTTGATCAAGAAATAAATGCTTGTTGAATACAGATTTTCTATTACCTTTTGATTTCATGAAATCATGACATAGACACTGAATCTAACAGAATTACAAATATATAAGCATTTCCAGAAGAAAGGAGTGTATAAGCATATATATAGAGTAAAACTGTAAAAGCATAGAGAATCAACAAAACATCAGATAAAGCCCCCACAAAAAGATAACACAGTAAGAGGTCTGGTTGATCCTCTAATGCTACAAAAAGTATTTTTCTTAACAAACCTAAAACATTTTTAGCATACGCCTTCTTGCCTTCATCTCTTTCTCTAACTTTTTGCTTTTGTACTTCCTTTTCAGATACTCTCTTCCTCTCCCTGACTTCCCCATGTACAGAACAGATACAACAAAATGAATAGCGTGGTCTTTTTTTTTTTTTTTTTGGGTTTTCCTTGCCGGTTGTGTATCGCTGGGTTCCTATTGGTCAGTATATGATGACTCTAAGGAGACCAGCCTGAGGCTCGGAAAAGTCAAGGCCTTCTTCTTCCAGTAGGTAGCGCTGTACAGCAACTGGGAGTCTAGCCAGTGTGCGGGAGCCCCTTGTGTGGTGGCCAGTCCCTACGCATATGTAAACCTGAAGCCTCTCTTGTGTTGCTCGAGCTGTGCTCCTCAACACGCTCAGTTCGTGCTTCAACACCTGAAGTGCTTCACTAACATGTAACCCGTGCAAGTCTATCATTCTTTCGCTCCCTCTACTGTTGTTCCCTGGGTTCCTGTGTGTGTGTGTGTTTATTGCTCATAAGGCAGGTTAGAACAGAGATAGAGAGAACATAACAGTTTGTTTTGAGGTTAAAAGATCATGTCGCACAGAGATACAATGTAAAGAAGTCAAACCTCTGACGATAAATGGCTTCTTGAGCTTTCCCATGAGCAGCCTTCATCTGCATGTTATGCATCTGTCCCTTGGCGCTTAGATCTTTAGCTAGGGCCTTATTGCCCACAATGTATGCTTGCCGTGCCTAGGCTCAACCAGAAGCAACATCAAATATCAAGCAAAAATGATTAATACAGAACATGACAAATTGAAAAATACCCAGACAAAAACAAAAAGCTGAAACAATCATCTAAAATTGCAGATAAGACACGATACACTATTATTCACTACTGACAAGAACATATAAAAAATCAGTATGAGCAAAAGAGAGATCAAATACAACTTGCAGCTACAGAAAAGAAGGTGAATACAGAAAAACTAGAGGTCAAATAAATGCCATTCCAAAGTATTAATACCTGTTCGAAGTATACATTCCGCAGACGCGCAGAGTCACGAGCATCCTCGCGCAAGTCAGAATACATATTCCCTGTTCATCCCCCCAAAAATGCAAATTTACAGCTAATCAGATAACAGATGTATATATCTGTATATAAGTTTGTTGAAAAGGGGAGGGAGATATACCAACGGCGTCCCCAGTCTCCAGCCAGGCGACAGGAGCAGGTCGATTTGGGGATTGATTTAGCACCTTGTCAGAATATATACTCCTCCCACGCCCACTCTTGTAAGCAGAAGCATGATAATTTCTGCTTGAGCCAATAGATGATGAGTCTCCTGAATCGTTTCCTTCATATTTCCACAGACCAGTATCTTGGGATGCTGCTAACTTCTTGACGGCAGAAACATAATCAGGCTGAGAAAATGACTTGAAGAAAAACATATTATCCTTTCCAGCAGATTGGTAATGATTTCCTGTTTGTTCCCCACCAAACTGCGCAGGATTACCCTGGCTATTTGAGATGCCAAGGGCAGGAAAATCCATGGGAGTTAGATTAGGAGCAGGAGCAGGAATCTTAGGCCTCATGTTCTGATTCAAACCATTATCCACTTGTAGCTGCACATGCAAGTTAATAACCAAATCACTCGAATGAAAAAAACATAGAAACATACATAAAGTAGCAAAACAACTATGATTAGACACAATAGCAAAACAAAGGACATCAACATTCAATAGCGCAGGTAACAATGAAAGAAAGCTACCTCAAGCTGAGTAAGCATCTCAACAGTCAAGTGCAAATCACAGCCATTAGCAAAATAAACTTCTGCAAGACTTTCAGCAGCAAATCCAGGGAACTGAGAAGCAAGAAACTCCACAGGGTTCACCTCCATTTCCCCTATATTTGGATTCTCGGAAATCATGAATCGAGAATTTCCACCTAAAGGAAGCTTCTCAGCATTCATAATCTGCTTATCCCAAGGCTTTGGACTGAGATGCATGAAACTCTGTCGTTGAGGATCTTCCCCCAAGGAAGAGATGCCCTTGTCCAACCCATGTGGAGCTAATCCAGGAAACCCTCCTCCTCCTCCTCCACTAGGAGAAGGAAAGCTTTCAGCTTCATACAAGGATAAGCTAGCAAGTCCAGAACCAAAGGAATTGTCATCAAGCTTAAAATCTGGAGTGATATCATCAGGAAGTTGGTGACTCCAGAACTGACGTGCTTCTTCTTCATCTGACTGATGTGATGCAGATGACGACTCCTGGACAGAGCTAGAGGAAGCTAAAAGTCTTGGTGTCGTAACATCCAAGTTGCTTGTAGTAGTAGTAGTAGCAGTAGGTCCGGCGGATGAAGGAGAGCGTAGAGTAAACGGAACAAACTCAGCAGCATGAGGGTTCAAAGTTGTTGGCTTTAGCTTTGAATCACTTGACGGGGTCGATGGTGCTTTCTTCGTTAAGTTCATATCTTCAACAAGAATCGAAATTTATAGATGCCTTGGGGACAAGAGGGACACCAACAATAACTGTTTCTTTTTTAATTTTAGCCAAAACCTGCAAAAGAATTTAACTTTTTATCACTCGAATGTTACCCAGAAAAGGAACAAAAACATAAATCAGATATTACCAAACACAAAGCAGGACAGATAAGAAAAGAAAACACTTTCAGTTGCTACAAATCATAAGTCAAGGCATTGCAGCTTTTACATATTTATGAATTAAATGCAAAATAAATAAATTAAAATCTCAGTGTTTCGTAAGAGAAAAAAACACAATTAATTAGCTTTAAATCTGATACTCAACTACAATAATAACTGAATCGTTAGTGAAATTAAAAAAAAAATCAAAAACAAGAAACTGGAAGAGAATCGCGAATCAATATTGAGGAAATTATCGGAACACCTTTGCGGAAGAAAAAGAGTGGATCCATGGAAGAGAGAAAACACACGAGATTCAGAGGAGTAAAAGGCTGCGGAAAACAAAGAGAGAGAGAGAGATAACTTTCCAGGGGCGTTTTTGTGCTTTTTAAAGTAATACCTAGGGATTCGAGCTTTGGGTAAGCGTCGTCGTCTTCTTCCTCTTCTTCTCTAATACTCTCTCTCTCTCCCTCTCTTTCGTGTTTTGGCTAACACCACGACCACCACAAGATTATCGTATAAAAGACACACTCAACCTTGTGCCTCCCCCTCGATTTTGACCTTCTCTTCTTTTTTTTCCCCCTTCTAATCTTGTTTTAATGCTCCTTTAGTTTCCCATCCTTAATCTTCATCATACTTTATTTAATCTGTTGGATTTTATTATTTATTATAATAGTTATCTGTTAATTTTTCAATAAAATAAATGGTTAAGAATAATATATTTTACCTATTTCATAATATAATTATGACAGAATTTTTATTTTCATTTCTAAAACTAAAACTGGATGAAAATTTATTAATAATATTCTAATATTGAATATCTGAACTCGAACCTTAACAGATACTACCCAAACTCAAATAAATATCCAAAATAACCGAATTTATACATATTTAACTTTTTCTAGTTTACTTCTCTAATTTTATTAAAAATATTTATATTGATACTACTCATATTTTAAGATCATATAATATACATATAATTACAAACATTAAAACACAATAAATAAATTAGAAAGACAAGCATTAAAATAGAAAACTTAAAGAAAATATATTAATTTAAGTGAAAAAATAAATATTAAAATAGAAATCTTAATTAAGTTCTCAGTAATATGCCATTGTAAATAAATTGAAAAATTAAAGAATATTTTTAAATGGTACTTTTTAATAATATAGATATATTTCATAGACTGAAATGTTACAAATTGGTAACATTCTCACAAGCATGTATGACTACAACAAATTTAAAGAAAAGCAAATGTTTTGAATTATATTGATTGATTCTGAATTTTAAAAAAAAAATGTAAAGAAAGAACAATATGAAAAAGAACAAAATTCTAAGATGGGGAAAACAAACATGAAGTTTTTTTGTGTGTTTTGGTGAGTATTAATAATTAGACCATTTACTGAAACAATATTTATACATTTGAGGTCGGGTGTTGCACGTACTCAATTGGATGTTGGATTAAAACCGACCCGACCCAAAGACCTACTATACCAAATATCATGATCCATTTGGTTTTCAGTCAAGATCCATACCTGACTCATATCACCTTTTTCGGAACGGGTTCGGTTCACATTATCAGGTTTGAACCTTTGCCTAGGCCTTTTGAAAGCTTTTAAACTGATGCTCATAAAATATTATATTTCAAATTTCATTAAAATAATAATGTGGAATGTTAAAGTTCGAAGAGTGGCCAAAATACATTGTAACAAAAATATTCATAATGTGAGAAATTTACAAAACGCCGTCTTTGCAAATGCAAAGATTGAATTTACAAGTACTCCTCAACCAAAATATTTCCACTTAGATTAGTTAGTTTTTTGGCATTTCATTTTATTAAAAAGGCCAACAAAGTACAGAAAGAAAATAAGAAACCAAAAGAACAAGGCCCAGAGGAACATACAACAAATGCCAAACCGTGAGGCCCAAACAACATAAAGCCCAAAAGAAGAGAAAGACTCTACAGAGTCAACTAGCAAAACCGAATCAAAAAGGAAAAATAGAAAAATAATTTAAGAGATAAAAAAACAGAGAGAAAGTTAAAAAAAAAAAAAAACAGAATCAGAAGAAACATCAATTGAAATTTAGATGAATAGAAAATTTAGAAAACATAAATATTCATAAATTTTTGGATATTTATATTTCTCAAAGCAAAATAAATTTAAAAAATTAATTATCAGTGAAATATAAAATAAATCACAAATACTATAGTATTGAATCTATCCCCACCCGTATTTTTGTGATTGTTAAAAGGATCAAGAATTAGTTAGTTTAAATTTTTGAAGAGTGTATCAGATCTGTCTTGTTTCTTACCGGTGGTCGTCCAAATTGTTTATTTATTTATTTTATCTTTTTTTTTTGTGGAATTTTCTTAGTATTAAATTATTAAAAAAGCTCCTCCATACGCAACGCTTCTGTATCTCGACGAGACACATCTTATTCAACATTGACCAAAATAAGACCTTTCGGCGCAGTTTCGTCTGTCCTTTGCTTAACAATTTCCTTGCTTTGACCTCTTTCTTTCTTTTTTTCTTTTTTTCTTTTTTTTTTTTTAAAAATAAAAATAAATCAAATTAATTTTGTAATTTGCATTTTAACGCAAATACGCATCGAGATATGAGTTGTGTATACAAACAATACTATCCAAAAGGAGAGACGAACGTTAAAGCGGAAAGAAGAAGGGTAAAGAACAGAAGGAGAAGGCACCTCAAAGTAGAGACTCTGCTCTCTTCTCAGCTCTTTGTTTCCTACTCCTCAGCTCTTTTTTTTTGTTTTCTTCAGCTTCTCTTAATTTCAATTTCCCCTCAAATTTACTCTTCTGGGTTTTCTACAACTTTGTTTCTTTTTATACCTCAGATCTTGTCCTGTCGTGTTGTTTTCGATTTGCGTCTTTCAGGATTAGGGTTCTGTAGATCAATCAGTTGCTGCTTCTTAATTCAATTGAGATTGACCATCTAACTTGTTAGAACTTTTTCCTGAAGAAATCGGTTAGGTTCTGTAGATTCGAAGTTAAATTGATCTTTCTATTTTTAAATTTTTTTTATTTGGGTATCTGTAATCCAATAAATTGTGTGTGTTTGGATGAGTGAAACTTTAATTGTATTTGGAATGGTGATCAAAAGGGATTATTCATAAGCATTTTTCATTTAGTAGGTAAGCACTGAAAGGCAACTGAAGCTGAAGTCTAAGTTTGTGGGGCTTGATAGACTTCCACGCTCTCTGAGGGATTATAAAAAGAGAATATTATTATGGGATTACTCTGCAGTAGAAGTAGACATCATACAGAAGATACCGACGAGAATGCACAGGTTTTATTCTATAAGATTAGAGCAGCATTACTTACTTAGTTATCATCATCAATGAGTTAGTTGTTAAACCCTTGTTTTTCTTATTAAATAATCTTCAGGCTGCTGAAATCGAAAGACGGATAGAGCAAGAAGCAAAGGCTGAAAAACATATTCGGAAGCTTCTCCTACTTGGTATGTATGTCCACCTTTTTGATTCATTATGTCAATCAGAGACGAACTCTATTAGGGGTAGAGAGTGATCTCTCTACTGTTGCATTAGCCTTTCTTTCCAAATAACTGACTGATCTTTGTAAAGGTGCTGGAGAATCTGGAAAGTCTACTATTTTTAAGCAGGCAAGTTGTTTCTAGTGTAGTACTACTTACAAACTATTATACAACTTGTGTGTTGATTTGATTTGAAGGAGACCAACTTTACTGCAGATAAAACTTCTCTTCCAAACTGGATTCGATGAAGGAGAACTAAAGAGCTATGTTCCGGTCATCCATGCCAATGTCTATCAGACTATAAAAGTATGTATTAATAATACTTGAAAAAGAGACTATGTTGATATATATACCCATATGCTGCTCCTTACTAGCTATTCTCTTGAACAGTTATTGCATGACGGAACGAAGGAGTTTGCTCAAAATGAAACTGATCCCGCAAAATATACGTTATCCTCTGAAAATATGGTACAAGTCGTCACTTTGGTAGATTACCAATCACACAAATATGCTGCTAGTCACCTTACCTTATTATGGCTATGCTATTTATCAGGCCATTGGGGAGAAACTTTCTGAAATTGGTGCTAGGTTAGACTATCCGCGTCTTACCAAGGACCTCGCCGAGGGAATAGAAACACTATGGAATGATCCTGCAATCCAGGTGTGTTTGTGTTTGTGCGTGCATGCGTGCACCTTTGCAAGCCAAGTTTGTGAGTCCCTCCATGTTTTATTTGATTTGATTTTTGTAGGAAACATGTTCTCGTGGTAATGAGCTTCAAGTTCCCGATTGTACGAAATATCTCATGGAGAACTTGAAGAGACTATCAGATGTCAACTATATTCCAACCAAGGTAGACTATAACTGAATTATCATTTGTGTAAATTAAAAATAATTATAGGATTGGATCATCCTCTGAGAATCAAGTTAT
Organism: Sinapis alba; assembly: GCA_012274485.2. NCBI lineage: Eukaryota > Viridiplantae > Streptophyta > Magnoliopsida > Brassicales > Brassicaceae > Sinapis > Sinapis alba. The sequence goes on along the minus strand of MU106850.1, from coordinate 37,253 downwards.
TAACAATTAGTAGCTTTTTGCTTTTCATGTCAGCCTAGTTGATCATATTATATATGATTGTGTCACTCATTGGTACACATTTTTTTTTTGTATGTTGGTTGTTTCAGGAGGATGTTCTGTATGCGAGAGTTCGCACAACTGGTGTCGTGGAAATACAGTTCAGGTGCCAACTACTTAGTTGTGCATGTTTGATTGGCGTTTCATGTGTTGCTTAAATTGATGATAAATTTTCTGATAAGACCTAAGTTTTAACTCTGGGTTCACGAGCATTATGATTGATTAGCCTAGGCGGGTTTGTAGCTGTGATGTGTACCTTCTTTGGTAAATTGAATAAAAGTGTTTAGCAGTTTGGTTCCTATGATTAACATCTTGATTAATGCAGCCCCGTGGGAGAAAATAAGAAAAGTGGTGAAGTGTACCGATTGTTTGACGTGGGTGGACAGAGAAATGAGAGAAGGAAATGGATTCATCTGTTTGAAGGTGTAACTGCTGTGATATTCTGTGCTGCAATCAGCGAGTAAGCTCCATTTCATTATTAAATTAAAAAAAAAATTGTATATCTGTGCTCAGAACAGAGTTTTTTTGGTCATAGGTACGACCAAACACTATTTGAGGACGAGCAGAAAAACAGGATGATGGAGACCAAAGAACTGTTCGACTGGGTCTTGAAACAGCCCTGTTTCGAGGTTTTTGACACCCTTTCTCTTTATCTTATCGGTTTAAAATTTGAAAAGAGACTTTTGTAGCGAAGACTTTGTTTGTTCTCTTATGCAGAAAACATCCATCATGCTATTCCTCAACAAGTTTGACATATTTGAGAAGAAGGTTCTTGATGTAAGTAAGAGCTGAAGAATATTCTCATGCAAGCAAGACTGTTGACGCTTTTTTATTCGATGTTTATAGGTTCCGTTGAATGTTTGCGAGTGGTTCACAGATTACCAACCAGTTTCGAGTGGGAAACAAGAGATCGAGCATGCATACGAGTAAGCTTCTTGTTTTCGTATTAGTGACACCTTAGCGAAGTTATCTCTGACCTTGTGATTTTTTGACACAATGAAAAAGGTTTGTGAAGAAGAAATTTGAGGAATTATATTACCAGAACACTGCGCCGGATCGAGTGGACAGGGTATTTAAGATCTACAGGACGACAGCTTTGGATCAGAAGCTTGTGAAGAAAACGTTCAAGCTTGTAGATGAGACTCTAAGAAGGAGAAACCTATTGGAAGCTGGTCTTTTATGATTTACTTATTTATTACTCTAAGTAAATTACCTATTTTGTGTTTTATATATTTTAAAAAAAACTGAATGACCCTAATTGTTCTTTCTACTCTGGAGAAATACTTCAAAATTCGATGTCTTCGGCTACATTTTCTTACTAAGTCATTTTCAAACATTTCTTGCATATACCTCCTCCATTTTTTATTATAAGTCATCTTTATTATAAGTCATCTTAGAGAAACTTTTTTATTTCAAATAATATGACGTTTTTAATTTTCGATGTAAAATTTATGAATAGTTAATGTTATTTGACCAATAATAATATATATTCTATTTTATTATTGGTTGAATTGTAGTTAGCTAAATAATTAATAATATTTTTGTATTAAAAATATAAGAAATTAATTATTTCTTTAATTTATGTGTATAATACTAAAACGATTTATATTAAAAAAGGAAGAAGTATTTTTTTAATACATTTTTAACCCAAAAGGTCACGTCCCAGAAGTTCATCACAGCCAAAACCAATTTATGACTCGATGGTCCATCACAATCTGTCGGTCCACCATGGCTCGTAGCCAACATACGACCCAAAATTCCATAGCCGAAAAATCTGATCTATACCCAGTTTGAATGGATCTTATAACCGGATTGAATAGTGATATAGAGAAAGAGAAAAAATAGAGTGAACCTAATCTTTTAAAAAACTTAAAATTCATTATTTGTTTTATTTTCTTAATGTGAAAGTACAACAAGAATATTTATATAGAAAAAGAAAGAATATTTATATAGAAAAAGTGTAAATAATAATGAGTTATTAGAGGTGTTATGGGGTTTTAATTTTGGCTAATCTAGTTTACCTAACTTTAAAATGGATTTTAGTTTCACAAACTCTTTCTTAATTAGGGTTATTCTGCTAATTTCTCTTAGATTTATGATTACTTTTACCATATATATATACTGTCACACATTAAAATTTGGTTGCAATCTAAACATTATTAATTAATATATTTATGACTTTATATTAATTACTATGTATTTATTTGTGCTGCATGTATTTGATCGAACCAAATCTAGATTAAAAATTGATATGAACATAGTTAAAATTTATGTCCACTTGTGTGTCAAACAAAGAAAACTATTTTCTGAGAAATCAATCTACGAAGTATTTAAACTAATAATTAAAATCTTAAAATACATTTATTTAATCAAGATCTCTTATCACAGCTTTGATGATCCCAAGATAAACTTCCTCCAAATAGTATTTAGAAAATCATATAAATACGAGGAAATTTCAAGAAGAACCAAAATCAAGGAAAAAATGGGAAGGAAGAAAATTGAATTGAAGACAATAGAATGCCCAAAAGAGAAAAGTAGCAAATACTCAAAACGTAAAAAAGGACTTTTAAAGAAGGCTGAGGAAATGACAGTATTGTGCGATAGTGATATAATTCTCCTCGTCTTTTCTCCCACCTCCAAGCCTACCCTTTTCTATTCTCATTCCAGGTCTTCTTGATCTTTTCATCTACTTCGTTTCCAAAACTATAAAATGTTTGAACATAATAATCTATATATTGGATTGAACATACAACCAAATATATCCTGTTCAGGGCCAGTCATGGACTAAAAAAGTCCATAAAACTAGAGCTTTAGACGCACATATAATAAGTATATTAGGGGCACCAAATAATAAAAAGTGATTTAGTGGAGTGGTTGGTACTCTTGATTATATCCTAAAGATTAGATGTTTGAAATCTAAATAACTCTTTTTCTTTTCCTGATTTGTATTTTTTTGGAAATAACAATTTAAAATTTATTCATTACAAAAGATTCGGTTATAATTTTTAACTTTTCATTCTTTTTTTACTTATGCATATTATATCAAGTGATATACGATTCAATAGATAATTAAAACAAAAAAAAACTAATTATTTCTTTTATTTTTTTAATAATAATTTATCCGTCCCATTTTTTTTTTTGATTTAGCTACAATAAATGTTTGAATAAAAAAATAGTATAACAATTAATTAGGATTGCCAGTTCCTCATGCTCCACTGTATCATAGTTGTTGTCTTTGCCGAAAATAGCTCTATGAAAGTTTCATGTACATCTTTCTCTTTATTTATTTTTTATATTTTTTGTAATTTTGTTAAAAACATATGTAATTCAGAAAAACTAAAACTATTATAAAGTTTTAATATTTTGAAAAAGCTGTGAAAATAATAAAATTTGTGAAGTTGATGTTAGTGTATTTTATTATATGTTTTACTCTATCAATAGATTATATTTGTCGTTCTTCTTTTCTTTGTAGTTGTTCAAAAAAAGTTTTTCTGTTTCTTGTATTTGTAGAAAATGCTATTATAATAGTATTAGAAATTAAATCAACCAAGTGAATTTCAAATATGAAAAAGACACCATATAAGCTGAGCTGCAAATTAAATAATGTTTTGTACTTAAAAAAGTATATGAAATTATTTTGATTATATGCTTAAAATATAATAAAATTTAGTTATAGTTAAGGCGTCTCACGAATCCTGAATCAGCACTGATCCTGTTGGAGATTTAGTCAATATCTTGATTCAATGTCAGTGTTGAATTTAGCTTTGATAGATTTTCATATTACAAACAAAAGCTATTCTATTACTTTATTTTGTTACGGTTCCCATGATAATTCAGTTATCAGATACATAATGTGAAACCTTTATATATCATACAGTTTTATGATGGATCAGTTCGAATCGAGATTGGATTGGTATAAAATTTGATATCCTAATTATATTCAAATTAAGTAATTTTAAAAATAAAATAATTAATTTCATAGTATTTTATGAAAAAATCAGTTACAATATTTTCAATTTAAAATAACGCAAAAATATTGTAATCTGTGAACATATTAAACTATTTAATATATTTTGTTTTTCAACTTTTTTAAATACATTAAATTTACTAATTTAGGAATACCCAGTGGTTCAGCTTTTTCTTGTTATCTTTTCCATATTTATTTTATTTTGAACTTGTTATAATTTGAAAATGGACATGGTAATTGACTGCAGTTATAATAACTATAAAAATATTTATTTAGACACAGGCACTGTTATTTTTAAATACTTCGTCAATTGTAGATTCAAAATTATCAATATTTTTCTTAGAAAAATATGCTTATGAAATTGCAGACCTCTTAGTAGAATCTTGGAGAAGCTTTCCAATATGTCAGAAGATGAAAGGGAAGAGAGGTTTGATCTTTCGTTTTTTCTATTATTATATAAATTATATTAGCATGGATTTTTGTTTTTGGTTTTCTTTTTTAATTTAATATCTATGATTTTTTGTTGTATGTATGCATTTAGGAGAACCTATACAAAAAAGGTTTGATTTACATACTAGTCATCAGAAAATATCTGATTTTTCATTTGCCAATTTTACGAAATACTGAGCTTAAATTCTACATTTGTGTTATTGCATCTAAATTTGTAGACGTTGATGAAGCTGTTGAAGAATAAAAATGTAGAAATTCCCAGTGGAAATCATAATCATTCGTCTGGAAGGTACAATTGTGAATGTTTATTAATTGATACAGTTGTAATTGTTTATATTCAAACATATCCATATCCATAGACCAGACTGTATCTAATTTTGCTATTTTTATTGCAGAGATGAAGTGCTCAAGGTACAGAAAAGAAACAAAGTATTTAAAAGAATTGTACATCATTTTTTTAAAAATAACTTTTTTTGTAATCAATATTAAGCTTCAAGAAGATGATAAGGTAACAGAACTGGGAAAAGCTAGAGAATTGTTGGATGAGAATACATCAATTCTGAGGTAAATATCGTTCAAAAAGACAAGCATGATTGAAAATTCTGTTAAACATTTCATTATTAATAATATTAACAATCTGTTTACTTAAACGAATGCTTACTAATTTACAAGGAACTGGCAAGATCCGGATAGAGTTGATGATTTGGCCCGACTTACAATCATGGAAAATCATCTAGTTTCTATCCTTAGCATGATCAAAAAGGTATTTATAAGTTAATATCAAATTAATAAGATTATTATTCTAAGAAATTAAAAGTTTGTGATCTAAACTGAAAAAATAAATAGTTGGTATACTTTTAGGTACATAAAATAATTAGGTCTGAATGGTTGATATAGAGAACTAAGATGAATAATCAATTCATATTCGTTCATTAAAAAATATACCATTTGTAAGAAATATTTGATGTGTGTGATTTATTGTCATTCTTTAAATTTTAGAAAATTATAAAACAAAAATAATAAATACTTTTTAATTTCTATTTATTTTTTTCTTAATCATTCATATTTATATTTCAATGGTGGAGTTAAAGTTTTAGTGTATTAAATTGTTAATAAAATTTACCTGGTGTAGTTTTATGAATTTTTCCTAAAATTTTAACATAGTATTTCTTTTTCAGCTTCAAATTGAAGAAGAGTAGCAAGCTCGGATATGACTTCAAAATGGAAACATTATTGTTTACTTAGCCCCATTAAAGATCAGAAGAATATACTATATTTATTATTATGTTAATTATGTCCTTATCATAAAACCAACATAAAAATTGTGCTATATATTGATATGTGTTGTAAGTAAAAAATGAATTGTTGTGTATTATTTTATTGAGAATGAATGGTTTATGAAGTAGTTAGCCAGTAGATTTTAATCTGAAGATCACGTAAAAGTTGAAAGATAATTAAAATTTGAAAATAATTAAATTTGTAAAACAAGTAAATATACAATCTTCCATAAACATATACTTTCTATCTTCTTACATAAAAAGTGTCGCTTTGTAATTTTTCACAAAGATTAATAAAATTATATAATAAACTAATATATATTTATTTAATATATGATTAATTAAATTAGAATTATTTAAATACAAATATATTGATTATTTAAAAGGGTAAAAAAAATTTTATATAAAAAATTATATTAGAATAGTAGAATGATACTTTTTTGAAACTAAATAAAAAATTAAAATGACATTTATTATGACACTAACAGAGAGTATCACATAAATAAGAGGATCGATAGAAACTTCTCCATTAGCAGGTGACAATCGTTCTACACATATTCATCATATTGTTCTGTAACTAAACGTGCTCTTTCACCAACATATGTTCCATCAGATTTCTGATGGGTTTTCTTCATCACAGTAATGAAAAAGACTCTTCATTATTTGCCACCTAAATAAATAAACCATCAATATAAATTGTAAAAAATTATTTTAAAAAGTAAATTATTTTGAAGTAAAATAATATATATACTATCAGATTATTTTGAACTTTGGCATAGGAACGTGAGCCTACAATGTGGCTGTGTGGACCTAAACCATCACACCACTAAACATCCGAGCCAAACAAACTTTCTCACTTTTTTTTTGGATTTTGGTGTCTTTCAGTAATCTAACACTAATCTCCAATGTTCTAACAAAATCCAATCAAGTTTCTTTCCTTTGGATTTTGCAAGACTCACCATTCCTTTGAGGCGAGTGGCAGCTAAAATGGTGCTTCATTAGAGGCCTATGACAAAATCTGACTGTTATTTGGAACGGTGGCTAGGACGAACAGGCGAGAGTCTTAACCAAGTGTATCTTACAATAGAACCAATAGAAGTTTATTACTTTTGGGGAAGTACAAAATTTAATTACACACAAGATAAAATGATTAAACCTAGACGTACTCCAAGTGCTTCAATCATTCAACAATTAATTTCCAAAACAAGATAGAATATGATAGCAAGTCTAGTAGGTGTCTGTCTGAAAATATATTCACACTCTTATCTAATAATAATAAGGTCGTGCAGAGTTTTTACAAAGACATACTACTAGTTTTCTAAACGTTCTCCTTCTTCACACACTGTTCTGAGAAATGACTTGTCCAAATCGAAGAAAGAGCTCTGCATCTGAAGCACTCATGGACGAGCAATTAACATTATGAGGAGTCTTGAGATTTGCATACTCATCTACGTAGCACGAAGAGGTCGTCAGCGTTGTTGACGTGGCTGCCACGGCTGCTGCTGGTCGTTCCTCCGACAACATAAAGCTGCCGAGGACACGAACCACCTGGTGCATAGTTGGTCGATCGTTCGGCTGTCTTTTGGTGCACAGTAGTGCAAGCTGGAAAACCTTCTTCACCACCGCCAGATCCTTACAAGTCGATGCGATATCTGGATCCGCCATCTCCATGACTGCATTGTTCACTGTCTTGGACATTATCAGATGGTGGAGATTGAACTCATCATCAACGGCTTTCCTTCCGGTTAACAACTCGAGCAGCACTATCCCATAGCTGTAGACATCGGATTTCTCGGTGAGACGTGAAGTGCGTGCGTATTCAGGGTCTATGTAACCAATCGTGCCCATGATGTAAGTTGAAGTATGTGACTTCGAGATGCACAAGCTTTTCGCAATTCCAAAATCTGTCAAACGAGCCTCCAAGTCTTTGTCCAAAAGAATGTTGGAAGACTTCACGTCTCTGTGTATGATCCTTGGACTACAGTCATGGTGTAGATACGCTAGCCCTTGTGCAGCACCGTATGCTATCTTAAGCCGTGTGTCCCAATCAAGAGGAGTCTTCTTCTTCTTCGCAGGGCCGTGAAGAAGATCCCATAAGCTGCCGTTGTCCATGTAGTCATAGAAGAGAAGACTTCCCAAGGGAGAAAGGGAATAGGCTTGTAGGCTCACAAGGTTTCTGTGTTTGATGCTACTAAGCATCTCAAGCTCAGTCTCAAACTGTTTCACTGACTGTGGGTTGTGAGAGTAAAGACGCTTGATCGCAACCGGTTTGCAGTTCTTTAAAACACATTTGTATACAGTGCTCGATGCTCCGTGTCCTACGATGTACTTCTCACTCAGATTCTCTGTCATTCGCATGATATCCTCGTAAACGTGGAGTGCCATGTTCATATGAAGGATCACCAGCTTCGGGTGAGAATAGGTTACTGAATGAGACCAAGAAATTTACAGCATCAGCAGCAGCTCTATTGGATTACAAAGGAACAATAGAAGAAAGGGGTAAGTTAGTAAAACCTGGTTTGTCAAGTGAAGATCCATCCAGAAACGGAGGAGGATTATGCGGCCGGCAAGCTGCTACAAGGACCATAAGAAGGATGAGAAATCCCCCAATAGCTATCCCAAGAATAGCTGCTCTAGAGATTGACACTGCTGTGCATGCAAACGAAACAAAGGAAGGGTGGTTGGTTGAGAAACATTTACATTTTGCTGATGGAAGTTTTTTAGGAGATCAGAGATGATATCTACTTACCTCGTACTGTTGTTGGACGAGAAACATGACAAGGCGAGTTTAGCCAACTACCACATAGACCAGGATTGCCAATGAAGCTTTTAGAAGAAACCAGAAAAAAAGAGATGAGCATTCAGCATTGGTCGGTAATGTCAGCAAAACAAAATACACATGCTAACTACCATACATACCTGTCGGGAGAAAATCTAGAGAAGTTATTGCTCTTAGGAATATCACCAACTAGGTTGTTGTAAGAAACATTCCTACACAAGTTAGTAAAGAGTAGCAGGGGATAAGTTCATTGCACCAGTCTCTTCATACAATCAGCAGTATCAAAGGGAGTCTACTTACAATACAGTAAGACTGAGACAGTTGGCTAATGAACCAACATTACCGCTTATATTATTACTTTCCAGTCTCCTGCAATTTTTTTAGGAAACTAACATTAGATAGATCACCAAACCATAGTGATCTCTCACATTGGAGTTAGAGGAAGATTGCATTGCTTACAACATATACATATTCTGCAGTTGGTTAAGCTCTTCCGGAATTGGGCCCGAGATATCATTATTTGAAAGATCTCTGGAACCAAAAAAAAGAAGAGAAAAAGACAATAAGATCTCCCAGAGCAGGAATGTGAAAATATTAAAACAACTCTAACAAAGCAAATAGAATAATAGTGTTCTTACATCTCCATGATGCTTCTTAAATTTCCGAAGTCGGCAGGAACTACACCCGTTATATGGTTTCTGCTCAAGTTCCTATTAACAAGAAAGGCAATATTATTTCATAAAACCATTCCTCTTTTGACTCAAACGAAAGAAGAGAGGTAGAGGAGGTGCCTCACATTTTGAGAAGATGCTCCAAATCACCCAGGGAGGAAGGAATGATGCCAGTTATCTTGTTGTTTGAAAGATCCCTTTAAAAGAAGAGGTCACAGAGAAATAAATAGCCATAGGACAAGACTACACTGAAGGCGTATACTTGGCAGAAAACAAAATTAAAAAAAAAATGCTTACAACGTATCTAAGTTGCCGATACGAGATAGCTCAACCGGGATTGGACCTCTGATATTGTTGTTGGAGAGATTACTGGTTGAGCCAATAAAATGCAGTTAGTTCATGGCAATAATACCACCCCACCCCCCACCCCCCCGAAACAAAATAAATATATATATTTAAAGGGTCAATACTTACAGGTAAGTCATGCTCTCAAGCTTTTGAAACGCTCGGGGTATGGTTCCGTTGAACTTGTTCCCATGAACATTCCTGCACTTCCAATAGTGAGATACAAAACCCATAGAGAAGCAACACTCTTTAACATTAGAAGAGACACTTACAAGCTGTTTAGGTTTGTACATGAGCTCAGGTGATCAGGTATAACTCCTTCCAGGTTATTGTTAGCCACATTCCTAAAAAAGTAAATAAATAGTTCAAAATCAATATTCAAACATCCAAAAACAGGTCAAGCAAAGGGGAGTCGTTGTTACTTACAGATCAAACAAGTCAGTAAGCTTCCCAAGCTCTGGTGGTATATGACCGGTAAGACGATTATCGTTGAGCTCCCTGTAGAAATTATTAGACGATGAAACAAAAGTTCATGGTAATTTGTATGGTGAAGAAATGGTTGGTCGTACAAGTAATGGAGTTTTGACATGTTTCCAAGCTCAGGTGGAATTGAACCAGTCAACTTATTACTGTGCAAGTACCTGTATAAAAGCCAATATGGTAAATCACTATAACTTCCAAACTAGAAAAGAGGCATCAGACTTTTTTCATATAGTAGTGAAAAGCCTTCTGCATAGTATATTCAAAGCTTATTTTTCCATTTGAATTTCCACAATGAAGTAACTATGAACGTAAATAGTTACAATTTCTCTGTGAAAGTCAAATTCCCCAAAATCGGAGGGATAGGCCCACTCAGCACGTTGCCACTTAGATCTCTGTATAAGAAAAAAAAAAAACGAAACCTCTTAAGATTTATAGAAATGTTGAAATTAGCTTTTCTTGATTTAGAAGAAAAGTACTAACAACACTGCAAGAGCTTGCATGAGACCAATCACCGATGGTATCTTCCCCGAAAGCTGGTTGCCTTGCAATGATCTAAAAAAAGATAAATAAACCAAACTTCTTGTAAGCGAGACGCACATATGGACGGACAGAGAAGAAAGAAGAGGACTAACAATGTGGCTACTTGCAGGAAACCAATGTCAAAAGGAATCTCGCCAGTTAGCTGATTATAGGACAAGTCCCTGAGTTAATAACAATAACCAAATTATATCAGCAAAAGTAACCAAACTGCAATAAGGATGGATGTATAGAAGCAGACCAGAGATAGAGGCACATACAAAACCTGGAAGGCAGTGCAATTTCCTATCGTCTCAGGGATACTACCCGTCAAACTGTTGTTCCTCACGTCACTGATTGTTAGAAAAAAGAAGTCAGAGATTTCAATTCATATTGAAAAAGTGAACTGTAAACATTACTATTGAGATGGGAAGAAGAAATCCATTTTGACTTACAAATACCATAGACCTGTAAGCTGACACAAATCTGGAGAAAGGTTACCCACCAAGTTGTTTCCACGCAATCCCCTGCAAAATCATATAACAGACAACAACAGTCATCATCACAAGGTAACATGGAAAGAGTAGTCAGAGCTTCAGAGGCATGCATGGACACTTACAGATATTGAAGAACTTCATTCCAATAAATAAGTCTGGGTATCTCCCCACTGAGTTTATTCTGTGCCAGGTCCCTGGAAATTTGTCACAGACAACGGAAAATTTCCACACACTGGCAATATAGATATAGCTAAAAAAAAAATTTGCAAGTAGTATCAGAAGAACGTACAGAATTTTCAGGTTTGGAATCTGGGAAAGCGTTGAAGGAATTGGTCCTATCAATTGATTGTTCTTGAGGATCCTGAGTAAAAAAAAGGTAAAATTTATATTCCACAAGGTGAGGAGATATACTTATTACATATGGAGATTGGCTGCAAGAATCTTACAGCTGCTCAAGTTGCTTCAACTTGGAAATCGAAAACGGTATGTCACCACTTAATTCATTAAAAGACAAGTCCCTGAATGAACAAAACTTCAACCACTTAAAATTTCCAAAGGACTATATAACACACAAATTAGTTTTCTATTAATTAAAATGCTTACAAGTTTTGCAAAGAAGAACAGTCACCAATCTCATCAGAAATTTGCCCAGATAAACGATTACCTCGGAGATCACTGAGTTAAAAGACAACAATAATCACCACTAAGTCACAACAAGACAAAAAAAGTATTAAACTTTATCTCCGGCTACAGTATTACATGGATAGGAGGCTCTTTAGATCTCCAATAGCAGGTGAGATTTCTCCATCAAGATTCAAATCTGATAAATTACTAGACAACATACATAGAGAGAGAGACACCCACAAAACAAATTAGAACTTTTCCACTAGAAAATCAAACCAAAAAGAAAAGGATGAAACTTACAGAGCAACAACATTGAAGGTGACATTATCACAAGTCACACCTCTCCAGACACAATAGTCCGAAGAAGGTGAACCTGTCCAGTCATAGAGCACATTGTTCACATCTTTGAATGACTTCTTAATCTCCAGCAACGTTTCTCCTTTTATTTTTTTATTTAGGAGATATTTTATTAACACACGCACATAAACCAAACAAAAAAAAATATTTAGTCAGCGTTTGCGAGAAAAAAATAAGCACTTAAAAAATTCAACTTCCAAGAAGATTCAAAACTCAAACCCTAATTTATTCAGCTTCTTTTGATAAATATAGAGAAGTCAACAAAGGAAAAAAAAAACAAGAAAGTGGCAAGTACCCAGATCTCATTGTCATCCTTAGGAAACTTCAAAGTCAAACATGCACTTACCATTGTCTGAATTTACAGTAGTCCCAAAGCTCAAACAGATGAGAAATCCCAGAAAGACAACTTCTCTAAGCAGGAGGGCCATTTCAACATGCGTACAAAGCTAAAAACGACTGCGTTTTTGCTTAACCCAACTATGCTAAGAAAAGAAAAAAGAGAACCTTTAACTCTCCATCAAGAGGAAGAAGAAGATAGAGAAGAGAACCACCATATGTACCGACATTAGATGTTTTATGATAAGAGACTCTACCCAAATTGATGTTTTTTTTTCTTTTTATTTCTATATATAAAAATTATACTCTTTTTAACTTTCACTGAGGGAAAAGTCTTGATTTTTATTGTTACATCACATCCTTCTGCCTCTGTTTACAGTGTTTCATTGAGTGCTCAAGCGACAGAAACACAGACTGAGATAGAGATGGAGAGAGGAGAGAGAGAGGAAACGCACATAAATGTGCGTTAAAAGAGGGAAAAATGTACAACTGTAGGGACTGTGTGGGAGAGACGGAGAGGAATTATTTGGAGGATAAAGTTAAAAACCCCATCATCTTTTCCTTCTGCCAGAGTTCTGAAGCTTTGCAGTGGAGAGAGAAATGATAGATAGTGCTTTCACATTTTTCTCTCTCTTCTCTGTGAGGGTAAAACGGTCATCAATGAAGAACATGGTCATGGCAGTAGTGAATAAAGGAAGTCGCTTTCGATGCCAAACGTTTTGAGTTTTTTTGCCTCTCTCTTTCTCTCTCTCTGGCCGTTTCACAAGATGACCCATATCATTAAATCATGAATGGAGGGTAATTACGTAAAACACACATTTTTATTTTGTGTCCTTCTTTTCCATTTACAATGTTTTTTCTTTTACATTATTCAGTTCATATACTAAAATCGAAGTTCTTTTGAATATTTTTAAATTGATGTATCAGTTAATTTTTAAGTACAAAACTTTTATACAATTTTAAAATTATAATTATTTTAAATCATCAAAACTTTTGATATATATATAATCTAAATCACAAGTTAACAATATATGTTTAAATTAATTTACTATTATATTTTTAATAAAAATTAGACTAATTTTCTCAAAAATATTAAAATATATTTTTTACTCAAAAACACACAATGAAAAAAAAGACAAAAATATTTTTTTTAATGAAATATTTTTGTTATTTTAACATTTTTATCTATATTTATAATAGTAAAAAAATTAGTATTATTGTAGAATTTCTATAAAAGTTACTTAAGTTTTTTGAATAACTCTTTTATGAAATATTAACAGTAATATAAAAACTTTAACTGTATGTTTTATTTACTTTTATTATTTAAACATATATTTTGAAATGTTTAATCTACTTGATCCATACCAGTATGCATTAGACCCGTTTAATGTATTCTTATTCAGCTTGATCTGCCAACTATTCATATTTTTTTTTTTCATTTGAAGCCTTAATTATTGTCATTGTTATAGCCTAAAGGCTCATAGCCATAATAATTAATAATATTGTCGATAAGAAGATGCCTGTGGTGTTATCCGGAATGGCTTCACTCAACGCAACTGCGAGCCTCCCACTTTCGAATCACCGCCAAAGGCTAACGTGCGCATCTTCGTCACCTCTGGTATGGAAACAGAGCCGACGAGTAATCTCCGTCTCCTTCCTCCTCTCCCGCCTCCTTCTCCTCCCTAACGGTACACCCACACTTACATTTCACCAGTTCGATTCTCAATTGATCCGCGTTTTGCTCTTGTTGTATTTTTAATTAGATGCCATGGCGAGTAGCTTGATTGATAAGTACGTCAAGAGGTAAAATGAAATTGACCTCAAAAAATCTCCAATGCTTACGGATTTTTTGCAGTGGTTGATGATTATGGGGTTTCTGAATAGGAAAAGACTTGATCCACTTGAAGCATATGTACCACCTGTTATTCTAGCTCAGCTACAATTTCAAGATCTTGGTATCTTTCTCTATTTTATTTATTCTTCTTATAATAATAATCATCCTTATATTTAACACTTAACACTAATCTAATATGCTTGGAGAGAAAATATTGAGCGTGGAGAAGCCTGAATTCGAGGCATGTAGATCGGTACTCAGGTCTGGACCTGCTAGTTCCTTGCGTGTTAACATTCGAGCCGTAAGTTACAAAAAGAAAAGAGCTCTTATAATGAATGCATCATTGTGTTTGTTTTATAATGTATGTGTGATTTGAACTCTCTTCAGGTTGCTCAGTACGCTTCAGATGCTGGTTATTCCCAAACCGCGTCTAGTGATGTTGATCGCTGTCTAAGGTATTTAATTAATTAATATTTCCCCCGGGACTGTTACGAGTGATGATGATTGTATTGTGTTTACTATGTTGGTGGGTTAAAAAAAAAGAGCATTGGAAGAAATGGATTCGCTGTTTCTACGTGCGTCGAGGAAGGACCCAAACGCAACTGTTGAATTGATGAAGTCGCAGCTTGCAACAGCGTTAACAGCACTAGACAGGTAATCCATACATAAGACCTCACCTCACACATCACATGGGAGAGTGTGTGTTTTGTGTTTTGCTTGCTAACCCAACTACACTTGCTGCTGCAGCCTTTTACAAACAGTTCCTTCTGAAGTTCTTGATAAAGGGAAAGCTATGGTTGAAGTGTACAGATCACCATTCGATGAAGACAATGTTTCAGACTCCGCTGAGATACAGCAGCTCCAGTCAATACTCTGAGTCACGTCATCAAACAGACTTTTACATGCTAGATTTTGATGTGTATTCAGCTTGTATCATGTTTAACACTGATATTGAAATCGAATTATGTCTAATATGAGATTTTCTGTCTTCCAGTGAATAAATGTTTCGACTTTTTCTTTCAATGAAACGTAAAACTTCCTGTGTGGTTTCTGAACTAGATATCAAATAAATAAAAAAGGCAGGCATGGATCCAGAACATTTATTCTTTGTCTTCTCATTACTTGATGATCTTACTTCAAAAGACAAAACAGATTCCATTCTTGTAGAATATGTTACTGTCCCAAGTTGTCACTAAAGAAGCTTGTGTGGGCATATTTGCTACCACCTTCCTTTGCTTTCCATGCCTTTTTGCACTGTCGTGTCCTTGTTATAATCCATTTGAGCTTAAAAATCAGAGTTATACAAACAAACTAAACTTGAGTGGGTGTTGGGTGTTCGACAAAGTGGACATTCTTGCTTCTCATTGCACCATTCCATAATGCAGCTCCTGCACATGAAAGATTACCCTTTCAATATAAGTAAAAATGTTTCGGTGTATTTGGTATCAAGACAGATTGAAATTGTTTGTATTTAGAAATAATGGAAGAGGAAGGTTTTATTACCAACAAAATACATGACCACAAGGAGTGGCCGTCGGGTGCTGACGGCTGCTTAAGCAGAGAGTGCATTTTCCTACTGCCTGCAACCACAAGTTTATAACAAACTGATTGATCAAGATGAGATTAAAAAGTACGCCACAAAGGATTATTTTTTATAATTCAGAAATGCAGTATGACCTCGTCTCAAAAGAATAAAACAAATTAGGACCAGCCAGGTGGCCATCTAATCTTATCACCGATATCACGAGGCCAAACCAAATATTTTGTTTTTGTTAGTTACATCTAGACAGACAAGGGCATGTATTCTACTAAGAGTTGTGTGCCTCTCTTCCAGATTGATCAGTATTCAAAATATTAGCGATTTCAGAATAACAGAGGTTTCTAAGTTGTTTGTGAATATTGTACCTCCGTAGTTGAAGTTACATCGGAGGCAGACCAGTTTCCCTTTTCAGCTTCTGGAGTAATCAGATTTCCCTCTTCGTTTAAAACAGGCAACCCTCTCCCTGCAATAACACAACATACCATTGTAAGTTGAAACAGTGTGATCATCATGCATAGAAGCTATATATATTTTAGCCTATGTTACCATCTTTTCTCATATTCATTTCTTGATAACTTTTCGTTTGGTGCCAGTTTATCTCATAATTTTTAACAGTGACAATCTAATGTCAAAATCCTCCACGAGATATCCTGTATGTTTGGAGATACACTGAAGGAATTTTAAGAGGACATAAAAGTTCAGACCTCCTGAGGTTTGATAAGATCCTACAGACGCCTGCTGAACTGAGTTTGTGATAGATGACAAATTACTCCGACGCAAGCCTTCAGCAGCAATGATGCACAATTGGATAAGAAGGAAAACCCCGAGAATTTGGTATCTGCTCATCAAGAGTTAAGAGAGTTCAGTTTACTTAGTGATGGCAAAATCCAACAGTTGCAGGTGGAAGAAGATCATCACCTAGGTCTCTGATTCAATTGCTTTCCTATGAATACATAACGAACCCCAGAGGCACGTTTTGATATATGATAATAAAGACCTGAAAGAAAAGAAGATCACTAGTAAAGAAGATCACAAAAACTGTTATTTCTATAAAAAAAAAAGAATCACCTTCAAAGTAGAAGAGCATCAAATTGGCACGGAGAAGCACTTGTAAGACTTCACGGGCAAAAGGGAGAACCTGAATAAAAGCGCACACCCATTGAATAAAATACACGCAAAGAAGAAAACAACCAAACAATGAGAATAAAAACCTGCTGGGGTATACATTACCACAGGCCATCTTCGAATAGCACGGTGCCACAATCTCTGAATTCTATCTTTTAACCTAGATAAAGCTGAAGTCTCCATTTGAATCATTCTTGGTGATTGGGTATGAGTACTATCATCATGATCAGACTGAGACTCATCAAAGGTAAACGCTTGCGTGGCAGCTCTTGAGCTGTAAAGTAAACAAAGAAAGTATTATTAACACCATTCTGTTAAGTTTAAAGATATGCTCATCTTTCATTATGAAAACAAAGAACAACCTAATCCTCTCGGCGATATATGGAACTGCAGTCTGATAGAGTATGAACAAAGCACGTCTAGCTGGTGTAGGAGAGAGCCCATAAGGTCCTGCAACCTAAAATAAAAGATGGTTCTTCATCACCACAACAGTCCAGAACGCAAAATGGGGGAGGTTTGTGTACAAACTAAACGAACCTGAATAATGTCACAATACTCCTCTCCTAAAGTTTGTTGCCCAGAACCAGTCGTCAGAACAAAGTAAAGCATTTGCCCAAGAAGTTTCATCTGCCCCCAGAAAACGTCTGTAAATTACAAAATCTCCACCGAAGCTAATCTATCTATCTATCTATATACACACAAAAGCAAAGCAAAGCGGTACCTCTTTTTGGTAAGCTAGAGCAATTCTTGTACCTAGCAGCAGCAGAAGTGGTCACAACTTTTGGAGATAAAAATCAATTTAAATGTGAGGAGATATTTTGGAAGTACCGAATAGGTGTCGGAAGGCGTCGCGGCAGGCTTCGTGGATGAAAGAAGCGTATTGATCGTCTTTCTCTGCCGCTCTCATAATCTCCGGCTGAGCTGCCAGCGGGAATCGCCGGATTCCACTTGAACCTGGTTCATCCAGGCCCGGACCCGAATCGCCCCCACTCCGAAGCCTCGCCATCCACAGTTTTCTGGTTGTTGTTTTGTGGTTCGATTCGAGTGCCGATGATGTTTATCGATGAGGTGATGATGTCAGCTTGTTTTTTCCTTTTTTCTTAACCCGCAAATTATTAATTTCTCTACTAAATTTGAAATGCGGATATAATTTCTCTACTAAATTATAAATCATTATCGTACAACAATATATTGTGTATCATACTTTTGGAAATAATAATCTATATATTTTTCAATTGGTTTTTCAACTGAATTATATGTTTTTCAATACAGTATACACATAATCATATATGTTTTGACATATATTTTTGAATTATACATAATCCAAATTCAAAATAATCTAGTAAGGTCAGTTTAGGAAAACCAAATGATTTAAGTCTCACTGATTTTGTAATTGTGCACATTAAGAATTGTTTAGTTAAACACTAAATATCTTTAAACCTTAACCTTAAATCATAAACAGATATATTTCTAAATAAGTACTATGATAGTGAATCATAGTATAAAAAAATTATATGGACACTAATGGATGATTTTGAATTCATAATGTAAAATTGGAAATATTATATGTAACTTAAATACTAAACCAAATGATACTTATATGTTTAAAATGTACATCAAACTCTATAGTATTATAGTAAACCAAATGATTGGCAGCTTAATAATCTAGCAAGTTTTTGATTAATATAACCATATGATTAACATGACCAACACTAACTGAAATTGAAATTGTGGTAATTAAAACTAGTTTAGTTAAATTGATTTCATATTAGTCTTATCAGCAAGTTTTAAGAGTTTTTATTATATGTGGAATTGAATAACATCTGGCTCATCAAAACACTTCACCTATATCATATCACATTTTAAATCAATCAAATTATAAAGTTTTCATTCAAATTTATTAAAGATATAACTAAAGCAAAAATCGAAGGGAAATAGATGACTTATACTAAAAAAAAATAAAGAAAAGAATTAAACAGATAAAAACCAAACTGACAGTAGTAGTTTATAGTCTCACTCAAAGAAAACAACCGAAAATACACACCTTTTTTTTTTTTGAATACACACCCTTTCATCCTCAAATTGCCATCAAAGCAACTTCTTGGTCTAGAAAAGGATATAACTTTATTACGTTAACTGCTACCACCGTTTCTTCTCTTTTTGTCTCCATTTGCAGCGCCTGTTGTTGCTTTGTCTGAATCAGACACCTTAGTCCCTGACCCAAGAGAAGTAGAAGACGAAGACCTCTTCTTTGGCAATACCATTTGCGGAGGTTTATTTTTACCAGACACAACCTTCTCCTTTTGCAAGCCCAAGTTGCTCGTTGATCCGACATTAACCTTGGATTTCAAAGCTTGCGTGCTAGCCAAGTTAACTGTTGTTCCCGCACTAGCTTTGGACTTCATCACAGCTTGCGCATCAACCATGTTTTTTGTTGTTTCCACACCAGCCTTGGATTTCTTCAACGGTTGTGGGTTGTTACTCAAGTTGCTTGTTGTTTCTCCACTAGCCTTGGCTTCCGCATTACCAAAGGAACTTCTGCGTGACAAAGAGCTACCAACGCTCTCATCATCTTTGACATTTTTAGATGACCCACCACGGATGATGTGCATGTTGTTAGTCCCTTCGCTCTTCATGCCCTTGGAATCATTGTTTTGGATAGCTTTTTGGCTACCTAATTTTAGTGGTTTAGATCTGGCTGGAGAAGTCTTGATGGAGGTTTCCGGTTTGAGAGATGCCTGGCCGTCGTTGGATTGAGGATCCCACGGACGAGATGCCATCCACCGCTCAAGCCAACTCCAACCCCAATCCGGAGTGTTTGCGTCCATCAGAGTCTGGTGTGGAAGCTTTGAAGAGCTTCTCCACGTTTGCTGTTTCATTTTCGAAACATAAATCCATATAAATATGAATAATTTCGTAACGATTTTTTAAAGTTAGATTTATAAAATACCTGATGACTATAAGCATACGCCAAGGCCCTTTCACGTCTTACAGAAGCTTCTTTTCGATTCACAAACTTTGCTTTGATTTGTTCCTTTGATCTATTGGTGGAATCAAAATCCCCATCGATAATCTACAAAAGAAAAAAAAAAGAAAAGAATTGATTAATCTGAGTATTTTGAATTAACACATTGTGGTAAAAGGTATAAAGATTCAATTTATTACCAAACTCTGATTTTTGTGTTGTTCTTTTTGATGACCCTTCTGCTGAATCAGCCTCTGACGAGCTTTGTTCTCTTCATATAACCGATTCCTCCTCTCTTGAATCTGTGCCTGTAAACGTGTAAGAGTCTGCATTGAGCTAAGCATCGCGTTCATCTGTCTTTTGACGTATTTTCCTTGCAGAAGTGTCTTGAGTCTCGCCATTCCTCGCAGCATGCGTAGTGTTCGACTCGCCTGTGACCCATTAAATCAAATTATTTTTCTCTAATTTCGTATAGCATATTTAAAATTTTCAGAAAAGATGATCGTACAGTACGTATATTCACATGTCCTAATGGCACATGTTAAAAGACCGCTCTGACTTTAAAAAAATCACGTAATAAGAGAAGCATTTACGGGAATGAAATGATTTGTATGTATAATACCTTGTAACATCTATACGCATTTTGGATCTTGATTGCGGCAGCCTCCTCCTTTGAATCTTTAACTTGATGTGTGGGTGTCGTGCTCGTGAGACGTACAACCTCGGCGGCAGCATGCGCAGCCACCACAGCTGCTTCGGCTGCAACAGCCGATGCAAGAGCCAGAGCTTGTCTAGTCTTTGCTTCTTTGGAACCACCATATCCTCCTTCATTGCTGGTAGATACCGGAAGAGGAGGAGGAGGAGGAGGGGACGGTGGTGGCAACAACGGCTGAGGAGCGAAATCCGGCAAGGGAGGAGGATAAGGAGATGGCAGAGTTATAGATGAAGATGAAGGGTGATCAATCGAAGAAGTCCTCTCCTCAGAGAATTCAATGGATTCTCTACTCTTTTGTTTCCCAGACAATTTCTTCTTCTCTTTCTCTAGTTTCTTCAAGAATCAAAGAATTTTCACTTATGATTACATATATATACATAGTCATTATTATTAATATGCATTAGATTTAATGATATATAGTAAAAATCTGAAAACAAACTTGATGTTTTTTGTCTTTTCCTGATGATAAACACGAGACGGAGACACATGACAACCAGCTTTTTCCCATCTTCTTTTTGATTCTCCTGAAATTTCAGACAATCTTTCGTTCAAACATTCTTACAAAATATTTCGCAAAGGAAAACATTCTTACAGAATGCTATGAATAAGGAAAAAGATAAGCTCATGTTAAAAGACCTGGTCACGATGGGCCCCACCGTTTCGTGGGAACCCAATTGACTTTTTGTAACGATCGTGTTTTGTTAGAACTATTCAACAGATTTAACCAGAGATTAAGTTAAAAATAACCTCTTTTAAGTTTTTTTTTTTAATTCTTTTTATTTAAAACAATTTCTCTGATTCGTTGTTCTTTCTAGCATATTCCATTTAATTATTTATTCTGGAGTTGGAATTTTTAGAATTATTTGAAAACCCTATTTTTTTATAGAATACCAGTGTTTTTGTTTGATATTTTATCCAAAGCTATTAGACATATTTAGAGAAATAGTTTCGAGGTCTTCATGATGGCTCTTTATCCATTCTAGCCTGGATCCAATTCTTTATTCGTTTGTTTTGGTCGAGATTTTCATCAACAAAAAAAAGAAAAAATAAACCAGTAATAAAGATGCAAAATAAAATGCGACTTAATCTATGAGTGGTAGCCTAGTGGTCTTCGGTTCCATGAGATTATGAGTGGTAGTCTTTTGGATCTTTGCAATAATAGAAGGTTTTTATTCGAAAAGTAGTAAATCGGATGCTAAAGCTCTTCGGTTCCATGAGATTATAACAGTTTTTTTTTTTTTTGGTCGAGAGATTATAACAGTTATAACGTATAACAAATAGCTGCTTTTAGTTTATATTATTTTAAAAAGTTATATTATTTAATTGGAAGCCGGCAAAGTGAGTACGTGCAAACCTGTTTTAATACTTGTTGTGGATTGTTGATTGGTGTTCACCTAAATTAGTGTGTTTTGCTTACCGAAGCTAAACTGGGAAATTTGTTTAATCTCAATACGGCACGTATCGAAGTATGTACGAATTTTGGTACGTGCCGAATTTGATAATGAGTTATTCGAAAAAAGGTTTTGTTGACGATGATCAAAGAGACTATTAATTTTATGATCAGGCAAGGTACTTTATGGGAGGTTCGGGACAGTACATCTCTAGGTTCTTGGATGTTGGGAAAGCTATTGAAACATAGAGACAAAACTAAAGATTTACATTGAATGTAAGTTAAGAATTGACAGACAACGCCTTTTTGGTTTGATGCCTTGTCTGGTATGGGAAGATTGTATGACCTTGTTGGAGTGAGGAGATGCATCGATATGAAAATCTCTTGACTGCAAGTGTAGAAACTGCAATAACTCGTCCAATCTATGGTATTATTGAAGAAACTCTGAACCAACAGCGTATGAAGATGACCGTAGGGTGATGACGTTCCTTTACAGAAAGTTAGAAACATAATGCAGAGACTTTCAAAATTGGTTAACAACTGCAGCATGTATGCTTGGGTGGAATGCGGGTATAGACCCGATGTGTATTCTCTGCCAACACTATCCGGACCTGTCCAGTGCTCTTCTTCTCTCGCGGTATACTATGCACTGGGAGGGCTTAGCTGGGTTTCTTATCGACTCAACGCAAGAAACAAAGCATATCTTGCTCTTGAGATATATTTTCCAGATCACTCTTTATTCACCTTAATTGGCGTGAACGGCATAACAGAAGACATGGAGCTCCCCAAACTCCAACTGCATCAGTGGTGAGATGATTGACATGCAGGTCAGGAACTAATGTCTCACAATCGATGTTACTCGAAACCGGAAGTATGATGGACTACTTTAATTTAGTCATGGCTTGCTACAAGACTTTAGTTTCTCCATGAGATATACTCTATTTATAAAACAAAACAAAACACAAAACAATGCTATGTTTTTTAAGTAGCTAAATATGTACAAAAGTGTTTTTCTTAATAAATTTTACAAATTATTCAAAACAATTTATCTTTTGAGAAAGCACCAAAAATCTATCCTCTCCAATAAATGAGGAAAAATAAGCCATTGTAAAGTTTTACAAAAATTATGAACCCCTCCCCCCACCCAATAAAATCATTTTAAAAACAGGCGCCGGCAATCTCTTCAACATCCTGAATTCGAGCAACATTACTATGTGTTTAATTTCATGGTGTTTAATGGCCTACACGTTTTGAACATTCAGAATTGAAAATCCAAAAGGTTAAATACCAAATACCAATCACATGCCTAGAGATTCCAATGTACAATATAACTCTTGGTGGATCTTTAGATTCTTGGTCTTTAAACTTGTGCAGCTGTTGCATATTATTTTTTTCTCATTTGTCTTCAATAAATATCTTGTTTATAAAGTCTCTAAACCTTTTGGAATAAAGCTTGGGATCAACAGCTGATATAGAAGTGGGATCTGCATGGAGTGACTTGTAGGCGTGCTCTAACTTTTTGGTTATATCATAGTCTTGAAGAATATCAATAATACCGAAGTAAAGGATCACGTCAACGACCTCCTTCCTTGTATTCTTTGGGTTCGAGTTGTCAATGTTGTCATCTTCCCACGCTTCTTCCTCAAATCTGCTCACCTGCTCTGCTTTTGCGGGTGTACTTTCTCCAAGTCTAATTAATGGTCCATTACTACATTTTCAATGCAAGACAAATATTATCAAAGAGGCATAACATTTTTTTGTTAATAAGATGCATTATACAGGTTTGAGCCCTGGTAGTAGTAATACGTTGTGTCGACAACGTAACTGAAATAAGTTTTTAAATAATAAAAAATATATTTTAACAATTTGATCAAAATAAAATCATAAAATTTATGTTTTATCAATTCAAGTATGAAACATATTTTTTAAATCCCAAAATAAAAATCTTCACGAATTTTTATATATTTTTATATGATATATAGTTTAATTTAAGCGATAGTACAACAAAATTTATATTTTTAATTTGAATATTTATTAAATAAAATTTTTTGCTCATATAATTTATTATCATTTGTATCTTGTTATACAAAAAAAAAAACTATTGATCATTAAATTTTCAATGTAAGATTTCAATTTTCGTAAAAGTTCAAAATATAATATAGGAAAAGTACTTTTCATTATATATTTAGTGTGGTTTTTAATTTATTTTAGTAATATAAAATTAAATAGAAATAATAAAAATATCAAATTTTTATTATTCAAAAGCAGTAATTGTCATATATATTTTAATCATTTATATAATTATGTAGTTTTTATTGAATAAAAGAATAATTTTTTTTTTAGATTACTAATTAATTTTAAAATTAGTTTAATGAGAAATATAATATATATTTAGATAAACCAACTTATTTCACTAAGGATTCTATTAATTATTTTAGTCACGGCACATGAAATAGTTCACATGTTGTAATGTTTCTCTTCCTCTATTTCAAAAATATTCAAATCTCATAAAAATAAAATTATGTCAAAAATATTTTTTTACATTTTAAAGTATTATCTAATGGTAAATTGTAAATTAAAAAAGATAGTTGTATTTATTAAAAATTTAATAATTAAAATTTATGAAAATTGTTAATTATAGCAAATAATACATTAATAATCATATTTAATGTATTTTATTAAAATGTGTGAAATTTTTAAAACTTATATCTTTTGAAACAAATGAAATAATATATATGGAATGTTTTATGTTTATTTATCCAAAATAAATTGGTAAGAGAAGGTACCAAGTCTGCGTGACAGAGTCCATATTCGGAAGCGAATTGTATCCTCTCATCAATTTGTCTTCCTGATCTCTTCGACCTAAATATATAAAGTAGCTAATTTCTCAGTTAACAGAAGAAAAGTACAAAATTAAAAAAAAAAAATACAAACTGAAATAAGTTGAAGAAATGTATGAATACCGAGCACCAAGGAAATATCGTCACGCAAGCAAGATTCGCGGAAATGGAGACCAATTAAGAGACTATAATCCATAATCCGCTCAGCTTCAAGAAACTCACAGTCGATGTCGATTTGGTTGATAAAGGCATGGAACCACGAGGACTCGAGTCTAAAGACATACTTGAGATCCAAGTCTTTGAGTGTCGTGGTCTCGTCGATTTCATCTTCATCCTTGTCTATCGTACGGCCATGCGATGAACCTTTCAGGTCAAACCGTTTGTGTATACGATACTCCGAACAAAATAGATTCCCCATCACTATGAACCGAGTCTGTTATATAGTATTTATTGATTATTTGTCACGAACAAAACAACAAGTAATGTTTTCATTTGATCTCATCAACAAATATGTAACAAAAGAACATTTGATTTCCCATACATACCTTTTGCCCTCCTATTGGTTTGACACAATGCACGCCAAAAAACTTGGTGACCAATGAGTTCTTGTACTTGGAGACATGCTCATAATAATTTGGGAGCATCTTAATCAACACCTAAGGATGGTTTACAAAGCTCAGCTCATCATATTTTATTTATGGACAGCAGCAATGTGAAAAAGCAAAATTACCTTTATTTCAGATTTCTTCATGGTTTTGATCATGAACCGTTCGTCTTGAGTCAGGTAAAAGGAGCTTCCACTCTTTCCAGGAGAAGAAAACTCTCGAAGAGATTCATCTCCACAAATAGCGAGCATGTAATCCGCTGGATCTATAGTAAATAACTCTCTTAGATGCCTGTTTTCACCACAATAAACGAACCATTAGATTAAATTAAACTTTTTAAAAACTTCTTATTTCCTAATAGATTTCCGTACCTAAACACAATGGGGCAGTAGTCTTTCCATTTAAAATCGATAGACTGATGAGGAGGTGTAGACTTAGAACCTTCAGGCGGAAACCTGGTCCATTGTTTATCCTTGGGATCAAAATCACAATGCCTAAGTTCCCTCAAAAGGGAAGCATGTTTGCCAACAGAGTATCTGATTCCAAGCTGTAGATTCAACATCAAATCATAGTTTTTATGTGAGGCAGTAACCGTATACCCCGGTTTCTTAACATCCCCTTCATCCAACCATCTGGGACTTTGCTGCGAACTCATGGCACCACCACACTCCAAAAGCAAAGGGCTTCTTGCCCACTCATACTCACCACAACCGCTAGCGTTATCACCTGTATCTGACTCACTCGTGTATGCACTCAACATCGACCCTGCCTCTACATTATCACACGTACTCGAATCCTCCAGTTCCGATATACAAATCCGCGGGAAGTTGGTATTCTTTGACAAAGTTTCTACCGAAGAGAGCTTTTGCTGCACAATTTCATCATCTTTCCTTTTACTCTTCCTCCCCCACCCACCAAACTGATTACTATTACTTGTCTTCTCCTCGTTCCAACTCAAAACCCCTTTCCCAACCGGAGCTCCGTTCTCCCAAAGCCCTTCATAACGGTTTCCGTTAGCCCAAGTCATGATCCCTTTACCAGAGATAACACCGTTCTTCCACTCTCCCACATACTCATTCCCATCGCTCCACACATAACGTCCCCCACCGTCTTGCAGATTAGCCTTCCAGTTCCCTTGATAAACATCGCCATTAGCGTACCTCTTCTCTCCATAGCCATGCTTTCTCCCCCAAAGCCAGTGTCCTCTGTAAGTATCACCGTCGATTCCTATGAACGTCCCCTCACCGTCCATTCGACCATCCTTGAACTGACCCTCGTAGGTAGCTCCAGACGGCCAAGAAAAACGTCCTTTCCCACTCGCTTTGCCACGTGTCCATTCCCCTTCGTACATGCAACCATCTGACCACAGATACTTCCCTGTACCGTGAGGCACCCCCGCCGTTAAGCCTCCGTTGTAAAGGTCGCCGTTCTTCAAAATTTTCTCTACTATTCTAATCTCAGCCGTCGCGTCACTCAGCTCGCAGTTTGTTGTGGGGACCACGCGACGTGAACTCTGTTTATACTTGGTGGTGGCCCCGCCACTACGTCCCCCTGATGATTGCCCTTTGTTTAGATTCTCCTCACTGAAGAGGAATACAGCTTCTTGCATTTTTTTTATTTTCTTTTTATGTTACTTTTCTTACACTACTCCCGCCGGCTACACATCAACTCTGACATTTCCCGTTGATATTTTCCAGTCTTGTTTGTTTCTTGTAATAAAACATTCAGCGTTCAAACCTTTTTGTTCTGTCTAAAATCTGAAAGGATTTGTTGTAATTAATAGCGCATAAATATATTGCATCAAAAATAAGATACTGAAAAAATAAAATAAAAAAATCTCTCTTCATTTATGTTCACTACTCCCTCCCTCCCTCCCTCTTTGTTATAAATGTTGTTTTGAGAAACATTTTTTTTTTTGGTTTCAATATAGTAATTGACATGTTTCCAAAAACAATCTCAAAATATATAATCGATTCCATCAGAAAAACAGAAAAGAGAATCGACCATCATTTATGTTCATTCTAATATGATTTCTTTTCTTATCTTCGAATTGGTAAATAAATAAGAAAAAGGCTTTATTCTTAGCTCATTAATA
Organism: Sinapis alba; assembly: GCA_012274485.2. Lineage (NCBI taxonomy): Eukaryota > Viridiplantae > Streptophyta > Magnoliopsida > Brassicales > Brassicaceae > Sinapis > Sinapis alba. The sequence goes on along the minus strand of MU106850.1, from coordinate 9,785 downwards.
GATTGGATTCGTTGACTAATAAAAGGAAAGATCAGATGGACTCATCGAGAGATTAAGAATGAATGTTACTCGTAAATTAACCCCAAAAGATCTGACAAAGCTAAATAAAAGTAAAATGCTTACCTGAATAGGTGAAGAGAAAATGAGATATGGTCACCCGACATGAAAAGTAGTCCAGAAAAGAAGGTTTGATGGAAACGAGACCCAAAGTTATATAAACTCGAAAGCAGAGAATGAAGATCGAAGGAATGATTTATCAGGAAAACTAGGAATGGTGAAACTCTCTTACATAAAATGATCAGCTCAACGATGAAAATGTGGCCGTTAGATGTGTATCTTGCTAAGTTGTTTGATTATTTATGTAAGCCTGCAACAAGACAACGTGCTCGCCTCTATCATATGATCTTTTAAAATCTTGCAATATTTTTTCCTATTTTACAAAATCATTAAATTATTTTTTTCTGATCGATGACAACAACAAAATAAAATATGCTTGTGCGTTTTATAATTATTAGGCTTCGAGAAGATTTAGTACATGTTTGAATATCATATAAAGAATATGCGCGCGGTGCTTTTAGGTGGAGCTAATCGACAAGTCTGTAGCGATATAAACAATGTTTTTGAACGTGCTTCAAGCCTACAATCTTGGTCTTACATCATGTGCTACAAGTCAGAAATTTATACTAATTTCCCCTCCGCTGGGTCACAACTCATAACTCACAAGTCAAATCACAAAGCCACAATTAATTTACCAATAGTTCTCGCAGATTCCAAATTAGAAACTAAACCAATAATTTGTTTTTTTTTTGGTTAAGTTCGGCTTGACCTTTTCGGGGTTAAAAGAAACAAAACTCAAATAAATCTAAATTATTTTGGTCTGAACCCGGTTGGGTTATAAACAAAAGAAAAATTAGCTAACTCTTATTAGAAAATAGGACAATTCTTTTAAATAGCTATTTTTAAGTTTTTGTCACAAAATAACCCTCGAAAAATAAAATGACCAAAATAGCTTTTTTTTTTTTTAATTTTCAATTTTTAATTTTTTTTTTGAAATTTGAAATTCTATCCCCAAACCTACCCCTTAACTCTAAACCCTAAAATCTAAATTAATTAATCCTAAGGGTATATATGCATTTAAATAAATTTCTCAATACTATATAGTGTGACACTTTTCTAGTTTACAGTTATACATAAGACACTTTGTATTTTTAAGATATTTTCTTTAACTTTATCATCTTTTAGTTAAAGTTTTCTAGTTAAAACAAAATTAAATTGTAAACTATAGTTATTTTTTTTTCCCTCAAATTTCTTTCATCTTATTTTTCTTCATTATATCTGAAATTTTGAACTTGAGAAGATCTATGCTGTTGGTTCTTATTCAAAGGTTTCATTTTTTTACACATCAGTCTGATGTTTTTAAGCTAAAGATGGATTCTTTATATAAGTTAGCTTTTGGGATTGAATACATGTTGTTATAGTGAAGAAGGAGAACAAGTTGTGTTATGCATTGAACAACATGGACAAAACTGAAGATGTCACTTCCCTGCTGCGTAGAAGTTGCTACAAATCCGAAGGTTGGGACAAATGGCTCGTTGTGCTCCAAACCGTCTTCATTTCCCTTCAACAGTTGTGACCTGCGGCGGCTCCTTGCTCCGGGACATCATCATTTATGTCGTGTTCCTTCTTATACGCCAGAGATAAAGGATCAAGCTTCACTCATCACATCTATGTCATCTCCGTCTCAAGTCTTACTTCATCGTCAACGGTTCATCTCTGACCAGCAGCCCCATAACAGACCTTCTCCGCCTTGATTACCTTTTTCTCAGACACGAATCTGCTGTGGTGGCCGTCCTTAGTCATCGTCACTTAGTCCACGGTCACAGAGTTAAAATCGTGCAAATAATAGCCAACTTTGACATTCTGCACATTTGATCCTTACACTTTTGTATAATGTTATTTTGACCCCAAGCTTTTTTGTTATACAAATACATTCTCTTGATTTTGTTCCAAATTTCCAGTTGTGCAGTTTACACCCTATAAAAGGAACATGAACAAATAGATGTGCTAAAGATCTCAATGATAAAACTCATTAAAATCATGAAGTACTGTTCAACTTTTGTGTTTTTTTGTGTTTTTTTTTTTTTTTTGTATTCTGATTTTATACTTTTAAATGGTAATGTGTGTAATCATGTTGCATTTATACATTCCAAACTATGTTTACAAAATTTCAATTTTCGTAGAAGCCTAACTAACTTTTTGTGTTGTTTTGTAAAAGGACAACAAATCTAAAAAACATTTTCATAATTAGTATCTACTCGATTTTGTAAATTTTGGACGTGTGATTCAGGTGTTATAGAAATGTGTTTATACAATTCATATGTACATCACTTCACAAAAAAAAACTATATGTACACTATCCATAACAGAAATTTAGGTTACTGTCTTTTACAGCAGAAAATAAGGAGAATCATCATTCATAAATTGTTCATGAACATTCTTTGCGTCTTTGTCCATCAGTAGTCAATATGTTGCAACCACAACACATGAAATAAAGATAATTATGTATTCCATATTCACTTCGTATCCTTAGGCTCAAAATTGTTATTCATCCCCAAGTGAACACGCACTTACTGGTGCGAAAGATAAATACCATATAAATAAGGATGATGATCCAAAGAGTTGTAATGCTAAATTGTACTACCAAACAGAAAACTAAATCCATAGATCATAATTATAATACATAAATAAAATCTAATACGTCAACGCTTGCAATTATAACAATAATGAGAATGGTCCCTAGATGGTGTTCCACAGTTGTAGCAAAAAGCCAACCCACACCTGCACAAGTGTATTATAAAAGCTTCAGAACTTTCATTAAAATATTGCATTTTTAAGTTACTTACCTGCACTTCATGTATAAGCAACCCTGAGACTTTTCAATGTAGAATTTGCAAGAAGGACATCTTGCCCATTTGTGAGACTCCGCCATTTTCTTAAGCAAAATGTCATCTCTTCCTCTTTCATTATCAGCTAGCTTCTGAAACTCCTCGCAAGTTATCTCGGGATGCCACTGCGTCCCACACGCTACACAGACCATTCTGTTACAGTGTGGACACTCGGATTCCTTCATGTTGACATCTTCACCCTCGTCCAAGAAAACCAGAGCAGAGCAGTCCTTGTACGGACAGTAGAACCTCTTTGAACGCATCACCACCGCTTCGCAGAGAGCGTCTCCCCACCGATCGAAAACCTCTCGGGGTAGGATGAGACGACACTGATCCGGCTCAAGCCGCCCTGAACAGCCAGAGACAGGACAGCCGATGGAAAGCAGGTTGTCTTGTAGTTTAGCAGCGACGTATTTAGAGACGCAGTCGTTGCAGTACGAGTGAGAGCACCCGTTGATTTGGAATGACTCGACCGTTGGTTTTGATTCGACGCAAATCTCACAATCGAAGAAGGTCAAGAGTCTCCGTGGCTTCTTGCTATTTGAGGACTGACCTTTTTCTAGGAACTTTTTGTGAGGTGGAGGAGGGAAACAGAGGATTCTGAGATCGTCGTCGTCATCATCATCTTCTCCGTCGTTGTATTGATCGAGATCTATGAAGATTGGGGATTCGGATTTGATTCTGAGGTTACGATCACGGTCGTAATTCTCGACGGAGATGGCTTCGCGNTTTTTTTTTTTGTATTCTGATTTTATACTTTTAAATGGTAATGTGTGTAATCATGTTGCATTTATACATTCCAAACTATGTTTACAAAATTTCAATTTTCGTAGAAGCCTAACTAACTTTTTGTGTTGTTTTGTAAAAGGACAACAAATCTAAAAAACATTTTCATAATTAGTATCTACTCGATTTTGTAAATTTTGGACGTGTGATTCAGGTGTTATAGAAATGTGTTTATACAATTCATATGTACATCACTTCACAAAAAAAAACTATATGTACACTATCCATAACAGAAATTTAGGTTACTGTCTTTTACAGCAGAAAATAAGGAGAATCATCATTCATAAATTGTTCATGAACATTCTTTGCGTCTTTGTCCATCAGTAGTCAATATGTTGCAACCACAACACATGAAATAAAGATAATTATGTATTCCATATTCACTTCGTATCCTTAGGCTCAAAATTGTTATTCATCCCCAAGTGAACACGCACTTACTGGTGCGAAAGATAAATACCATATAAATAAGGATGATGATCCAAAGAGTTGTAATGCTAAATTGTACTACCAAACAGAAAACTAAATCCATAGATCATAATTATAATACATAAATAAAATCTAATACGTCAACGCTTGCAATTATAACAATAATGAGAATGGTCCCTAGATGGTGTTCCACAGTTGTAGCAAAAAGCCAACCCACACCTGCACAAGTGTATTATAAAAGCTTCAGAACTTTCATTAAAATATTGCATTTTTAAGTTACTTACCTGCACTTCATGTATAAGCAACCCTGAGACTTTTCAATGTAGAATTTGCAAGAAGGACATCTTGCCCATTTGTGAGACTCCGCCATTTTCTTAAGCAAAATGTCATCTCTTCCTCTTTCATTATCAGCTAGCTTCTGAAACTCCTCGCAAGTTATCTCGGGATGCCACTGCGTCCCACACGCTACACAGACCATTCTATTACAGTGAGGACACTCGGATTCCTTCATGTTGACATCTTCACCCTCGTCCAAGAATACCAGAGCAGAGCAGTCCTTGTACGGACAGTAGAACCTCTTTGAACGCATAACCACCGCTTCGCAGAGAGCGTCTCCCCACCGATCGAAAACCTCTCGGGGTAGGATGAGACGACACTGATCCGGCTCAAGCCGTCCTGAACAGCCGGAGACAGGACAGCCGATGGAAAGCAGGTTGTCTTGTAATTTAGCAGCGATGTATTTAGAGACACAGTCGTTGCAGTACGAGTGAGAGCACCCGTTGATTTGAAATGACTCAAGTGTTGGTTTTGATTCGACGCAAATCTCACAATCGAAGAAGGTTAAGAGTCTCCGTGGCTTCTTGCTATTTGAGGACTGACCTTTTTCTAGGAATTTTTTGTGAGGTGGAGGAGGGAAACAGAGGATTCTGAGATCGTCGTCGTCATCATCATCTTCTCCGTCGTTGTATTGATCGAGGTCTATGAAGATTGGGGATTCGGATTTGATTCTGAGGTTACGATCACGGTCGTAATTCTCGACGGAGATGGCTTCGCGTTTAGTGGAGCCACGGGAGGAGAGAGGGAGGGATAAGATGTAACAGTCGCTGTCTTCTTCTGCGTCTACGTCTATGTCTCTGGGAAGATCATTGAGATCGAAGACTGTTGCCATTCCTGCCCTGATGATGATAGAAGAAGCAGAATATCTAGTTAGGGTTTTATGTGACCTTTTTTCTGGCTGACTGTCTGTCTATTGGACCAATGGCTAAAACACTTGCTTTCATAAATTTCATGAAAAAATAATTTTAAAAAAAAAATAATCATGAAAAGTAGGGGAAACTCATTGTATATCAACTAAATGAATTATAATTAGCTAAGACCATTTCCAACTCTTCATTTTCTGCTTTTTAATTTGTTTAGAAATAAATTTTGTTTCAATTTTGTTTTATTTTTTATTTCAAAATAAACTAATAAACAATATTACCTCAAATTTAAAGATATCAAGTTTTACGAAGTTTGATAAACAAAAATGGTAAACTTTGATAAAGTATTACCAATTTACATAAACATAAATAACAAATTAATATTAAATTCTACAAAGTTTGACAAACACAAATTACATATGCATACCAAATTTTACATATTTTAGAAAATGAAACTTTCACAAAAATTTTTATTTTACACAAGATAAAACAACATAATTAAAATGAATTTGACCTGCCATAGTCACAAGTTTGTTTATAGTTGCGACTCTTGTCATAGTCAAGAAGGTTGAAACTTTTATATAGTTTAACCATTTTTCTTGCCATTTATCACAATAAAATTTGTAACTTATACCTTTTTAAGAAGACAAATTTTCTTTGCTTATACTTTAAAGCATTATCATAAAGTTGAACAAAGTATTAAGCTATACAATCCTACAATTGAAGTATAACTAACTTGTAAAATATTTTGATAACCAGTTACATTTGAACCAGGTTTTATCCTTTTCTATGTATTACTAAGTTAGACAAACAAGACAAATTAGTTTACCTAGTTATACACTTTTTCGTTTTTGGACATTCATGAACTCAATATTCCAAAATAGTGCAAGTTATAGTAACTCCTACTTAGTTGTTCAAATACATAATGTTGCATGACTTGAGATGAATTCAGGTTCTTTTGAATCCATAAAGGTTGTCTCTTCCTCTTCTCCTTTAGTTTTGATTCCTCCTTCTCTCTTCTGGTTCGATTTCTACTGCAGCCTCTTCTCCTCCTTTAGTAGATACTTTGTGATCTTTTGTTACTTATCCTTTTCCAAAAAAAATTATAGGTGCTTCTTGTTATGTTCTCATCTACAACCGATAGGTTCTTCATTTGCACCAATATTATCAATATCCAATTTTCTTTGGTGGTAAAATGATAAGGGAGATCAGTGAAATTGATATGTTTTTGTGAAGAAATAGAAAAATGAATAAAGATCTAAAACATTTGGTCAATTTTAGAAAATGAGTGGCGAATTCGATACATATCCGATTTTTTTTGTAATTGGATAATTCAAAATATTTTGTAATTTTTAAAGTTTTGTAATCATTAATTTTGTATTTAGTAAAAAACTTAATCAAATTTTAAAAGAGCTTATTTGTTAAATAACCGAAAATGAAAATTAGATTTATAGAAAAGGTAGAGAGATAGGAAGAAAAAAGTAGAAAAGGTGGGGTGGTTTTAAGTAATTAGTGAATTTGTGATTTTTTAAAAGGTTAGTAGCCTAGTTTCTCACATACACTTTTTATTTAATTTTGGGGGAGAAAAGTGTTTGAGTATTTGGTCCAAGAGTTTCACCCTTTCCAACCGATTAAAAGTGGAGAAAAGGGGTAGAGGTTCGGTTCTCACTGATTGCCTCCCACAAGTGACAAGGGCTTCCGCTCACAGCAGCCCGACGGCTCTATTTGTCTCATAGGGTTTTCTTCTCCACACGAAGATAGTAAAGATGTGCGGCAGGGCTCGCTGTACTCTGAGACCTGAAGATGTCCGCAGGGCTTGTCACCGCCATAGCTTTCCTGCCCACTTTCTTCATCTTGAATGGTCTTTTTCTCTTTTCTCTGCTTTTTTCAGTTTTCCTTTCTATTTGACTGTCCTTCTCCCAACATTTGTTGTTTTGTCGTTTATACAGTTATCGTCCTTCTTACAACGTTGCGCCGGGATCTTATATGCCGGTTCTACGGAGAGACAATGATGGTGGTGTTGCTGTTCACTGTATGAAGTGGGGATTAGTCCCTGGTTTCACTAAGAAAACTGATAAGCCTGATTTCTTCAAAATGGTAAAAACTTTCCAACTTCTGATGAGTGGGTTTTGTCTATGAGATTTGCATCTGTTTAGTTTCTCTGATTCACGTACTGATCATATTTTTGCAGTTTAATGCTCGGTCTGAATCGGTAGCTGAGAAAGCATCTTTTCGTCGATTGCTTCCAAAGAATAGGTGCCTTGTTGCAGTTGATGGGTATCTATTATCTCTTCCTTTTCTTATTATTTTCATCTGTACCTCAAGGCTAAATTGTTGCTATTATCCAAATTTTCTATAAATGAATTTCTGCAGGAACTCTTATGTATATAGGAACAGATTCATTGTAATTCGTTTGCATCCATTTGATCTGAAATGTACAGAGAGTTTAGGATCACAAAACTCTTAGAAAATTTCAGATAATTTCTGATATTATTATGTTACTGTAGGTAGAGATGTGTACCTTTTTCTTAATACATGCTTGTATTTGTGTCTAGTATATCCCAAAGTTATAATTAAAACACTTATTGTGAGATTCATCTTGAAGGTTCTATGAGTGGAAAAAGGAAGGCTCAAAAAAGCAACCCTACTACATCCATTTTAAGGATGAGAGGCCTTTGGTGTTTGCTGCTCTTTTTGATTCCTGGCAAAACTCAGAGGGTGAACTGACTGTCCATCTTTTTTCTTTTAAGTTCTGTCCATATTCGTTTTGATTAGCTGAAATTTCTTGTCCGCTTTGAATTTAGCAGTTACTTTTTTTCTGTGCAGGTGAGACACTTTATACCTTCACGATTTTGACAACCGCTTCCTCGTCAGCCTTGGATTGGCTCCATGGTGAGTTATAAATACATTTAGTTATATGAATTTCTGATATTCTTAGTAGCACAATGGAACACATAACAATATATAAAGTTGGATTTTGTATTATTCTCTATGGACCCTTAGCTTGAATTCCTCATTGTTCAAGACTATAACAGAGATATATGAAACTTCGAGTAATATATTGCGTTATTTCTGTTTACATCTGATTCGATAAGCTCCAAAAACACAATCTTGAAATTCTTAAGCAACTGAATTAAGAAAAGAATAAGGACAGAATGCACCTCTGTTTCTGCAATGTATATTAGTTTTAACAATAACTGTTTTTTTTTTTTAATACAAAGATTACATTATTTATCGTTGACACGCGAGTTTGTTTATTTTTCACTGAAGACAGAATGCCAGTAATTCTGGGTGACAAGGATTCAGTCGATACATGGTTAGATGATCCCTCAACGTCGAAACTGCAGCCATTACTTGCACCATACGAAAAATCGGATTTGGTAAGCTTACTTAGTTCCTCATTTCTAATGTAATAAAGGTTTTGTTTTGTTTGTGCCTATACTTGAGATTGAATTTTCAGGTATGGTATCCAGTAACCTCTGCAATTGGTAAACTATCTTTTGATGGACCAGAGTGTATTCAACAGGTACAGGGTTAACCAGTCTCCCTTTATTAGTGTACTAGTCTGCGCGTCTTAAGCAGTTTGTGTACACCACATGCAGATACCGTTAAAGGCCTCACAAAACAGCTTGATCTCGAAGTTTTTCTCAGCAAAGCAACCAAAAACAGAAGAAAGAGACAGAGAAACCAGATCGACTGATGCAACCATCCCACCAGGTCCGAAAGAGGAACCTATACTTGAAGGTTATGAAGGGGTCCTAGTCTCGGATGAAACCAAAGAAGTGGTGGATGAGGAGAAAGATAAATCGAATGAAGACCAAAACCTGTGTTTTCAAAAGATTGTGAAAGCGGAACCATGTATTGGAGATAGCTCATCAGCTATTGCATCTCATCCTGAATCTGTAAAGAAGGAAGTTGAGGAGGGTACATTTGGAGAAGGTGAATCCGTAGAAGAGACTACTGGTGGTGTAGAATTTACCGGGACGTCTTCAGGAAAGAGTGGGACAAAGCGAGATTATGAGTTATTTTCAGCTCAAGAAAAGCCATGGAAACAGTCTGTGAGGTTGGAAGATAAAAGCTGTGGGAGGAAGCAAGGAAAAGGAAAGTCTAACATCAAGAAATCTAAGGAGACGCAGTCTACTTTACATTTCTTTTTCGATGAGAAATAGTTTTGTGTACATCTATGAAGACGTGTTGTGCTAGTTTGGTTGTAGATCATAAAGGATATGTATCGTCGATGCTTTGTTTATGTGTTGTGCTTAGGCCTGGGAATTTAGTTCTTTACCCGCGGGTCCCGCCCCGTTTGACCCGCTGCGGGGCGGGTGCGGATGCGGGTCAGATAAATTTTCAGCGGGGCGGATGCGGGTCGGTTGAATTTGAATCGCGGGTAACCGCCAACCCGCAAAACTTAAAAAAAAAAAAAAAAAAA